>CM046032.1:2470635-2596192 GCA_025215565.1 Flaveria ramosissima
ATGTAGGAAGAAGGTTTTTAAGGTGTAACTCGTGCTATAACCACATGTTCAAGGTGTATATTCTTTTGTAACTTTCAAAACAGGTTATTAGGAGTCCATTAAACCATTAGCAAGCAGATTATAAGTTTTGCTTTCAAGGGTTACATGATTTACAAGTTAGATGGTGCAAAACGCCCAAAAAGAGGGTTTTCATGGTGGAAATTGGTTTCCACCTCAAGAATGACCAATATAACGTGTGAGATACATTTTTGTGAAGTTGAAAGCTCCTCAAGAACAAGATAATGGTGTCGGGTTTCTGCTACAACAAAGAAAGGAGGTGTTTTTAAAGGAGAAGTGAAGAAAACAGATGAAATGACCATTTTCGGGTGACATGAAGCTTACACTTGGTATTGTTCACGTTTTGGAGGGTGTAGATGGTCTTGGATGGCTTGAATCTCCTTGGACAAGCCTGGAGAATCTTCGAACAAGGCTGGAAAAGTCGGACAAGATGCAGATGTGTGTCAAAAGCTCACGAATATGGCCACCTTCTTGCTGTTTTAGGTTGGCCGAGGTTGCGTATGCCTTGTTCTTCGATGAACAAGGCTGGAACTCTAGAGAGAATAAGCTTTGTGTGTGTTTTTGGAGTGTGTTCAGCTGGTGAGATATTGAGAGGAAGAGAGAAGAGGTGTAGAGTTGAAAGGGATTTGCATGGAAGGTGTATGGTGAGGGTGTTGGTGGTGTAGAGGGGAGATGAGTGGAGGGAGTGGGGCGGCCGATTTTGGCATCTTGTGGGGCAAATTTGATTAAATTTTAATGCTAAATAATATTATGTGTAGTATTAATTTGTAGTATTGGGTAGTATTTTAGTTGGTAAGGTTTAGTTAATTGTTAAGTGTTGTGCATGCACATGCATGTCTTTGACCGAATTATGAGTGTGTATGCACACATTTTAATTGTTTCACTTAAGATTTAGCTTTGCAAGGGTGGCTAGTTAAAATTCCCGGGACAACAAGTTTTAAAAAAGTAAAACTTAAATTAACTAAAAATCACTAAAATCACATGAAATCATAAAATGGAACAAATAGCAAAAGATGATTCCAAATTCACTGATAGGGTTGGATTGTTTCTATAATTAGTACTCATAAGACGGGTAATGATGCAAGTAGATTAGGGTTAGAATAACGACCTAGAGGCTGGTTGTCATAATTGGAAGAGATGTCTTAAAGCCTTTTTCTTCTACACTAACCACAATCAATGGGAATCTATCATTTCTGGTCCTCACATACCAACTGTCACTGTTGGTGATGTTGTATCTCAAAACAAGGACTCGTCTACATTCACTGAGAAGGATCTGAAGCTCATCGATCGCGACCAGAAAGCTTTTAGAGCATTAACTCTCTGCCTCGCACAAGACATCTACAACCGATTTGCTAAGCATAAAAATGCTAAGTCCCTCTTCGATGCTTTATGTTATTTCTGTGATGGTAATGATGAGTTGGTGAAGGATAAGAGCATTCAACCCAAAAAGGAATTCAACTCCTATGTGGGATACAAGAACGAGAGTCTCACAGATCTCCCAAATCGTTTTCTGACAGTCTCAAGCACACTAAAGAAATATGATGAAACACTCTCCAATAGTGAGCAAATAAACAGATTGCTAGACTCTCTCCCACCTTAGTGGAGCCTTCAGGATAGAGGATTCACTGATTACAAGCTGATGGACATCATCAATAAACTTAAATTCTTTGAGTTGGACATGAAGAGGAGGGAATTTAACCAGACCATGATGCCTACATCTGGTTTCACTCAAAATGCTGTATTACTGTCTTCCGCTGCTAGCTCTCATATGCAGACATCTATTCAAGGAGGAGTGAATACCGGTAATTATTCAAGAGGTATTGGTAGTGTTGGGAGAGATCAGTCTACTTCAAAAGCAAGTGTTGAAGCTTCAGTTCCATCCGAGACAATGGCTCTTTTTGGTATGTTTGTTCAGAGCTATGAAGCCTTAGTGGCAGGGGAGTTGAAAGGCAAGGGGATGACGATGGAGGATATGTATCAGGTGGACCATGATGATCTTGAAGAGACTGATATTCAATGGCAAATGGCAATGTTGACACTGAGAGCTCGAAGATTCGTGGAACGCACTGGAAGAAAGAACTTCGGAGGTCAAAGCTCTAACTCCAAACTGGGTTTTGATAAATCTAAGCTAAGGTGTTTTAACTGCAAACAATTGGGACATTTCAAATGTGAATGTCCATTGCCAATTGTCACTGACCCAAGAAACTATGGAGTTCCACGACTGGCATCTAGTGGGAGTAAAGAAGATATGAGTCACAAGAAAGAGACAACTTTGATTTCTAATTTTGATTGGATTGCTGAGGTTGAAGAGACGAGAGATGAGATTAATCAAGCACTGGTGGCGGAAATTGTTAAAGGAAAGGGGTAGGTAAACTGTGAGAATGAATTTGACCCATTCAAGGAACTTAAAGTTGAATCTGAGATGTTTGGGAAAGAAAAAGGAAAGTAGGATGAGAGGGTGTGCAGGACCGTTTAAGGGGTTAAGCAAATTACAACACAACAACACAATGAGGAGAGCAACTAAACTTTAATCAAACAGTGAACTGGATTAACCAAGGTGATACAAAGAACACAAGTAAAGAAGACAGAACAAGAGAGTATGGGTTTCAAGGAGGCAGTATTGCTTTCTCAAGTTCTTTTACAAGTGTTACAAAGCATAAAGAAAGATACAAGAACTTGGAATACTTATACTACAACCTACAGCCGGCTATACTTTGAAAGCCGGCTGGATACAATTGACTAGACACTAACAAAATCAATTGTAGGATCAAAAGGCATATCTGCCTTTTGACCTTGTGACTATGACATGCCATAGCTCACATCCTTATACATTACAAAAAGGATAAAGTACATAAAGTAGAAAGTTACAGACTCAAGACCTCAATGTACAGTTACCAAAAGCATGGACCTTTTCACCAACTCATGTAAGTTGGTGACTTTACAGAGATGCAGCGGAAAGGTGCTTTATGGAACAGTACATCAGATAAAGCATGTGTACTAAAAGTCTTCGGAAGAAATCTGTCTTCATAGGTTGAAGCTTCGGAAGACTTTGTCTCTGAGGCTTCGGAAGACTTCATGTTTGGCTTCGGAAGATATTGGTCTTGGCTTCGGAAGATTTTACACTTAGAGTATTTTCTAATGCATTGTGTAAAACTTCCGAAGCATTCTTCACTTCAGTACTTAGTGCATGTTGCGAGACACTTTGGATGTTTTGGGTTGCATCAGACTTAAGGAATCCTTACAAACTCCCCCTAGGCTGATGCTACCAAAACACTTAGAAGATCTTCAAATGTTGGTAGTCTTCAGTACAATCATGACCATTCCTTTCTTCATTAGATGGTCAGGATCATCAAGACTTTCATAGTATCTTCTCATCTCAAAGAGATCATGCAGAGGTAAGTTGATTATGTCTTGCCAGGAGTAGACATTCTCAACACCTTGATCTCTGATAACATGCCATCTTTCTGGATTGGTAGAGTAAGTCCAGGACAAGATGGGTGTGTCTCAGTTGTTAGAGGAGCCACTTGCATAGGAGTTGATTGGGCTGCCTCATCATGCACTTCCTCAGGTTGATCTGATTCAGCCTGAGGTGTAGAGGTAGATGACTTAGGCTTCTTCTTCTTTGTCTTTGGTTTAGAAGCCATTCTCTTCTTCCTCTTAGATGTCTTTAACTGAGAAGACTGGTCTGCAGCACCTTGTTGATCATCATTGTCTTTCTCAGTTGGGTGTTCCTCCCTCACAGGTTCAGAAGGAGAGGGAGTTTGACCCTGCCTAGGATCAGAAGATGAGCTTGCTGAGGCTCAGCTGGAGGTTCTGGTTGAGGTGTCTCAGGTTGTTCAAACTTGACCTCCACTTCAGGTGGGACTTGACTTGGAAGAGAGTGCAAGTCAATAGTTCACCACTCTTAATCTTCTGCTTGATCACCCTTATATGCTCATCCATTGTGGATAGAGACATGGGGCCAAGTCTCCTTCCGGAGAATCCATATAGCTTCAAGAAGCTCATCATCCTTTGTCTGTCAGCAGACTTCTTTACACTCTTTTGGATGATGGCTCTTGACTTTGCAGCTTCTTCCCTTAGCTTCCTTTTAGTTGTCTTTCTTTTCTTTGACTAGCTCAAGCTCAAGTTGCTTTAGGTACTCAACTCAATGAAGTCATAGGACAGGGAAGAAGTGCATCTGCCTGATAGAAGCCTGTGGCACTCAGGTAGTTGATCATCTTGATCCTATCTTCTTCTTTATCTACCTGAGGTTCTTGTGGAGCCACATCTTCCTGTGCAGGACTTTCTTGAACTGGAGAGAGAGTGGGAGCATGCTTGTAGAGTCTTTTCTGTCTCTTCTCCTCTTTGAATTGGAGAAGTAGCCTTTGCATCCTCTTTTCCTTCATCTCTCTTGACACTTCCATGTCAGCCAGTTCATTTAACTCTTCTAAGGGGAGGAGATGATTTCATCAATATCATAGTTTCCTGGTCTGTAAATAAGTAATCCTGACTGCCCTTAACTCATCATCTTGAGTATTTGGTCTGGGGGCAGCCCTGATTGCAGCTTGCATAAAGCTAGATGACCCAGAGGAACTTTCTCCCCTTAGCTTCCTTTTCCTCTCTCTCTCTTCCTCCTCAATTTCCTCAGGAGTCATTATCCTTTTCCTTTGTCACCAACAGACCTTGTGACTCAGGGTGGATAGGGCTTGGCCTTCATTGCTTGGTGTAGCTTCCATGCTCTGGCCAGAGAGAGGCTGAGAAACACCTTCACCAGCAGGTGTCTCAGAGGAGTTTGAACCTCTGCAGCAGTTGTTGATGATGAGACAGGGGTCTCAGGTTCTGCCACTGGGCCTTCAGTCAAGGTTTCCCCTATGAAACTAATCTTAGGGTCCACCTCAACATCCAGTTGACCGATGACATTGCCTGATTGCCTAAGTCTCCTTCTTAGAGTGAACTCTGCAAGGATCCTATCTTGGATTCTTTGAGCCAATCTGTCAGCTTGCTTGTCTTGAATTGCTTGGATTGACAAGTGGCATGTTGACTAATCCATCTTTCATAGAAGTTCAGGCTTTGAAAATGAAAAACTTCTTGTTGCCCTTGAACTCTGTGAAGATAAGGGCTCTTCTGTCATCATCATACCTCCACCTTATGATGTAGTTGGCAGTTCCTTGTGGTGGAGATGAGACAGCCCTTGGTATACCTTCCTCAAAGAGACTCCTGATGATAGAGTCTATAGAGTCCACATTAATGTGAACTTGAGGAAGTTGCTGAGAATGCACAACAGCAAGTGAGGATGGTGAGTCCTCTATGTCCATTCTCTGTGAAGAACTCCCAGGTTCTGTGGTTGTAATAACTTTCTCCCCCTTTTTGGTAGCATCACCCACTTGCATAGGTGAGCTGGAGGATAAGTCAATCACTTCCACAGGTTCTTGTGTTCCTGGTTGAGCTCTCCTTAAAGGTCTCCCAGCTAGTTTTTCCTTTAGATATGAAATCTGAAGTTGCTGATCATTGACCCTGTTTTGTAAGGTAGTCACCTGAGATTCCAAGTGACTAACCTTAGAGACTAAATAGGAGCATGTTTTTGACAATTTCTGCACCTTTAGTCTCAATTCCCCTCTTCTTCATCAGAAGAATCATGGGGGATGAGATGATTGGACCAAAGTCCTCTCTCTCACCACCAGCTTGAGGTTCTTGGCTGCTGGTTTTCCTCTGCTCACTAGCAATCTCAGTTGAGATGCCAGTGGGCTGAGTTGCCATGGTTGAGGTCTTAATGATGTAATCACTTTCAAAAGTGAGAGCCTCTTCCATATGGACATCCTGAACATGTTCAGAAGTGTCCACCTCAGTATAGGTGACTGATGTGGGATAGACTGAGGAGAGTCAGAGGTACTCATCTCTCTTTGAGTAGGGGAGGAGAAGAGAGACTCATGGTACTCACTGAATCCTAAGTCTTCATCAGTATAGAAGGATAGGTTGGGAATTGGTTGGTTGAGATCCAAAGGCTGGGGATGGTAGCTGTCCCCTGAAGGTTGTTCACTTGAGTGTTGAGACTCAGAGTGAAGGCTTAAGCTGTTGGGCTTGTGAGCTCATCAGGGTGAGCATGAGGAACCTCAGCCCTGATAGGTGAAGAAATGGGAGTGGTTTGCTCCTCAGGAGAAGTGGGAGCTCTAGTGTCCACTTCCTCCTGTAAGGTTGAGTATATGGGGGCCTGCACAGACTCAATAGCCTGAGCAGGGGTTCGTTTGGATTTTCTTTGGTAGGTGAGGGTGATTTGTGGTCTTTTTAGAGGTAGGATAAAAGAGGTGTGGGTTCAACACTAGCTTGTGTTGCTAGGTTGTCACCTTGAGCAATGAGCTCTAACATTTTGGGGACTAGGGCTGTTTCTACCCCTGAGAAGCCTACAGTTGGCTTCTTCATTATTTTAAGATGCGGGCTTCATCTGTCCCAATTTAAGAATATTACTTGTTTCCCTCAACTGTGAGCCCAGTTCACAGTTGAGAATGTGTTGAACATATCTAGGAAACATGTAATACTCTAAGGAGTCTAAGTTTGCAAGTAAATTAGTATAAACAAATTGAGAATACCTGAACTTGACCCCCTGAACCATTCCATGAACTATAAAGGAGAGATCCTCAGGAATCTGGTCCCACCCACCATGCTTGTTTGATAAGCTGTGGATAACCACATGGAGCAGGTATTTCCACTGGGATGAGACCTTCCCTTTCCTGAAGGTCTTTACAGAGAAATCTCCCTCATAGCCCATCTGCTCAAAGAATGATTAACAGCTTCCTTTGGGAAGGACACCTCACCTTCTTCATCATCCAGCTGCAAATGTTGGTTAATGATGGCCGGAGTGATGAAGATTGTCCTCCCTTGCACTGTGGCAGACAGTGCCTTCTCCCCATCCATAATGACCTCTTGGCAGGTCTTCCAGAATTCAAGCAAGTGATCCTCATATAGAGTAGGATCAATGGTCAGGGAGGTGAAATAGTTGGATAGAGTTAAGAATTGGCAAATCTCTGAGAAACTTGCATCTTTCTCAGAGCTTAACAGAGCAACTTGATTATGTTGCCTGTGAAGTTGCATGGAGAAATCTGGGTTGTTTCTGCGGTTAAGGTTGGCCATTTCAGAAGCTTAAGGTGAAGAAAGGTAGAAAGCAAAGGCGGTTTAGAGAATTAGGTTAGAGAATAGTGGAATTGAGGAAGATAGTGGGAAGAGGGGGAACCGTTGGGTATTTATGTGAAAAGGGATTTGAACCAAAGTTAATGAAAGAGGATAAACTTTGAAATCCGGAAGTCGGTCCCACCTCTGAAAAGTTGTTTACTTTTGCTCAAAAGTAGTTTTCTTGGAATTCGAAAAGCTTCCGAAGTAAATTGTCTTCGGAAGTTTTTTTTTAATGAAAAAGCTTCCGAAGCTAAAATGGCTTCGGAAGATTTTCCTGAGAGTCTTGAAAATTTATGCTTCGGAAGAGAAATAACCCTTGAATGCTTTGTTGTAAAGAACACAAAGCTTCCGAGAGTTAATTTTCTTCGGAAGGAAAAGGTCCTTAAAAACAAATAAGTGTCTGAGATAAGAATTTAAGCTTCGGAAGATGGGTTTAGACTTCTTCCGAAGGTAAAATCTCTTAGACAGTTATTTATTTTGAAGACATAATTTTCTTCCGAAGATAAATTTTATCTTCCGAAGTATCAGAAATTTTCAAGAATCTAAGGAAAGTCTTCAAAAAGAATTTTACATCCAAAGAAAACATGAGCTTATGAAAGTGATGAACTAGACAACTTAGGACACACATATTTTTTAAGAAGAAATAATTAGAATTAGTTTTAAGAAAAAGTCTACTCAAAGTTAATCATCCCAATAGCTGATATCAGATATTTAAATCTCTGTTCATCAAAAGCTTTTGTAACAGATCAGCATATTGTTCATCTGTATGAACTTTGACTAGTTTAATTAATCCCTTTTCATAGTTATCTCTTATTAAATGATACCTGATGTTGATGTGTTTGGTCCTTGAGTGCTGCACAGGGTTCTCAGTGATAGAGATAGCACTATTGTTGTCTATGTGGATAGGAGTACTCTTTGAAGTTAAATCCATATCCACGCATCTGATTTTGATCCAAAGTACTTGAGCACAGCAGCTTGCAGCAGCATGTATTCAGCCTCAGCAGTTGATGTGCGACACACAAGATTGTTTCTTGCATTGCCATGAGACAACCCTTTCCACCAAGGATTGACATCCCCCAGATGTAGACTTTGCAGTCATTTTCAACCACCATAATCACTATCTGTATAAGCATACAGATTGAAGTTAGGATTCTGGATGGATACCATAGACCAAGTGTTGAAGCACCTTTGAGGTATCTTAAAATCCTTTTGACAGTGATTAATGAGACATCTTTGGGTTTGCTTGATATCTTGCACAAATACATGTAGCAAACATGATATCAGGCCTGCTAGCTGTAAGATACATAAGAGACCCAATCATAGCCCTGTATAAATGTTCATACAACTACACCCTCCCCTCAGATTAGGTCCAAGGGAGTGTTTCTGGCTATGGGTGTCTTAGCAATCTTACAATCAGTCATGTTGAACCTCTTGAGTATGTCTTGAACATACTTTGACTGACTTATGAAGATACCATCTTCAACTTGCTTCACTTGAATTCCTAGAAAGAAATTGAGTTCTCCCATTCCCTGTCCTTTGATGAAGAGAGTTCCATCTATAGTACCTATCCTGTACCCATGTTTACAAAGATACTCAGACGGTGTCTCATACCACTTCCTGGGTGCCTGATGCAGCCCATAAAGAGCTTTGTCAAGCTTGCAGACATAATCAGGATGATCAGGGTCTACAAAACCAGGTGGTTGTTTGACATAAACCTCTTCATCAATCACTCCATATAAGAAAGCACACTTTACATCAAGTTGAAAGACCTTGAAGTTCTTGGATGCAGCAAATGCTAGGAATATCCTAATAGCTTCTAGTCTTGCTATAGGAGCAAAGACATCAGTGTAGTCAATCCCTTCTTCTTGTGTGTATCCTTGAACAACTAGTCTTGCCTTGTTGTTGATGATGATTCTTCTATCATCCTTCTTATTCCTCAAAACCCATTTGGTTCCAATGGTAGTCTTCCCATAAGGAAGAGGACAAAGGTTCCAAACTTTCTGCCTTTTGAATTGAAGCAGCTCTTGTCGCATAGCTTCAACCCAACTTCCATCCTTTAGAGCTTCATCAACTTTCTTTGGCTCTATCTGAGATAAGAAGCAAGAGTGAAGACAAACATTTGCTTCATGGGTTTGTCCTCTTGTTCTTACCCCTGTGACAACATCTCCAATGATGTTTGTGGTGGGGCGAGACTTGTGGATCCTTAGCTGAGGGATCATAACAAGTTGCTGAGAAAGATCCAAATTTGAGAAATTTAGATCTGGCCTGGAAGATTCACCCTCCACATTATCACACTTATCAAGATTAACTTGATCCAATGAGTGTGTGACATCATTGATGTTGTCATCTATGGTGTGGTTATTAGCATCAAGAAATTCCTGATCACTATCACCATCACGATTGTTGTCTTCTACAATTGAGGTGTCTTTGTCTGGTTGAGGAGCCTCTGAGCTGGAATTTGAAGGCATACCAGATGTATCAGCTGAATTTGTCATTGTAGTGCTGATAGAGACCTCATTTGCTGAAGTAGTTCCAACTGGAGCTGAAGATGTATGAGGTGAGGGTCTTCCTAGCTCAAATCTTGGATCAGGATCACCTGTATTTAAATTTTCTACAGATCCTGAAACATTCTCACAAGATTTGTTAAAACAGTTGGTAACTAAATCAAGATCAAACAGCCAATCAGGAGCAGAACCAGCCACACAGGGTGTGTTCATTGAAAGTCACATTGGCTGACTCCTCAACAATTCTAGTTCTGAGATTGTATACTCTATAAGCCTTAGCTTGGGAAGAGTATCCAATGAAGTGTCCATCATCTGATTTCTCAGCAAACTTGGCGATTTGATCTTTGGTATTCAAGATGGTGCAGGGACATCCAATGACCTGAGAAAACCAATGAAAGGTTTCCTGTTGTGCCAAAGTTCATAAGGAGTCTTACCATGTGTCTTAACTACTAAAACTCTATTTTGCACATAGCAAGCAGTATTAACTGCCTCTGCCCAGAAGGTGATGGGCAGCTTAGAGTCAGACAACATAGTTCTTGCAGCTTCAATAAGTGTCCTGTTTCTCCTCTCAGCAACTCCGTTTTGCTGAGGAGTCCTGGGAGCACTATATTGTCTTGTAATACCTTTTTCATCACAAAATGTATCAAGGATTTGGTTCTTGAATTCAGTTCCTTGATCACATCTTATGGTTTTGACCTTGTGATCACATTGATTCTCAACTTTTAAGATGAAATCTCTCAGAATCTCAGGGGTTTCATCCTTAGTTCTAAGAAAGAAAACCCAAGTGAATCTTGTAAAGTCATCTGTGATCACTAAACAATAAGAGGTCCTTCCTAAACTCATTACACTGGTGGGGCCAAAGAGATCCATATGTAACAAGTGTAGGGGAGTAGTGATGGAGTTCTTTTCCTTAGGCTTGTGAGATACCTTGTGTTGCTTCCCTTTCAGGCATGCAACACAATGATCATCACTTGTAAACTCTTTCTTTGGCATTCCAGTTATCAGATCATGTTTAATTAATTTATTCATGTTCTTAAAGTTTACATGGCACATTCTTTTATGCCATAGGAAAGACTCATCACTATTTGCTTTAGATAGAAAGCATGAAACTTTTCCAGAGGGAGATGTTTCTTGCAAATCCATCTTGTACATGTTCCCTTTCCTGGGGGCTCTGAGCAGGATATGCTCATGAGGAATGACCACTCCAGGCTTGAGAACAATGCACTCATGCTCAGTAAAGAGCATGTTATGACTCTGATCACAAAATTGGGATACACTTAGAAGATTGTACCCAAGCTCCTTAACAAAGTTTACCTTCTCAATGCTGAGCTTACCATTTGTGACCTTGCCCCTTCCAGAAATGTAACCACCTTCATCTCCTCCAAAAGCAACTTGTAACACCCGGAAATTTCCTTTGTAGCCGACGAAAGAAGAAAAAGAAATAAAGTCCAAAGTCGAGGGACCAAACCCACCAACGAGAGAAACTTCGATGCACGGGAGTATAAAAGGGGGAAAACACCCCTATTTTCCCCATATTCCAGCCAAGAGAGGAGAAGAGAGGAGAAGGAGAAAAGTTGGTTCGGGTGGATTCGAGCGTGGAATTCAACGAGGAGCGAGTCAAATTGAAGCTCTACTCGACCGGATCGTTAAGGTGAGTTCTAGGACCCCTCTTTTACACGTTTTCCACTGATTTTGGGGCTGGAACACGTCCAAAAACCTATTTTCGAGTTTTTGGGTGAAAACCCGTTTTGATGTATGTATGTATGTGTATGAAGTGTTTGAGGCTCGATTTCTTGCTTGGTTATGCTTGTATGAGGTCATGGTATGTTTCCCTAAGGTTTAGAATGGTTGATTTGAGCTTAAAAGAGGTCTGGAAGGGGTTGGAGGTCGAAAACCCGCGGCTGCAGTCGACCTAACTGCACTCTGTACCAGCTAGGGCTAGGCGACCGACTGGAGGGCGACAGGAGGCCATTCGGCCGATTGAAGAGCGACTGAGGTCCATACGCACGTTTGCTATGCGACTGAGGTCCATACGCATGATGGTCATGCGATTGGAGTTCATGAGCTTGGGAGTCATGCGATTGGGAGATGGTGCGACTGAGGTCCATTCGCACGAAGGTTATGCGACTGAAGTCCATGCGCCTGGAGGCCATGCGACTGAGGTTCATTCGCATGAAGAGTATGCGACTGAAGCCCATACGCCTGAAGTCATGCGACTGAAGGCCATACGCATGAGAGTTATGCGACTGTGAGTCCATTCGCATATGGGTCCATTCGCATAGAGTCCATTCGCATAGATGCCCATTCGCCTAAGTGTTCAGAGACGATAGCCGAGATGAGATTCCTCGACGATATGATAGGCATGGACGGTATAAGGTGACGCAGGATGATGAGGTTATGAAGATAATGTTGATGGAGATGATGATAATATGTATGATGTTATGCGTTATGTTAGGCACGGCGGTGCGTGTGATGCATAGTATGTTTGATGTGCGTGATGTGATGTATGATTGATGCGTATGTATGATGATGCTGTATGAATATGTTTTTGTGATGTTCCTTGTTATGTAAGTTTATCTTTCTATGGCTTTCCGTTGAACGTTAATGAATGTAATGAAAGTATTATGTAACGTAAAGTGAAAGATAAGGAAAAGAGGAACGTAATGAATGAACGAATAAATGCATGCATTATGAACGAATGAACGAATGACTTAATGAATGAACGAATGAAAGGCTTGCAAGCATATGTATGAGGTGAGCGACTCTGTGTCGCAAAAGACTCGGAAGAGGTTCTTGTTGCGTACTCTGGTACTATGCCAGTCTTCGGACATGAGTCGGGGGTTTGTGAGCAGGCCCCGGTACAGTATCAGTCTTCGGACATGAGTCGGGAGTATTGCATATGATGAAAGTGACGGATGATGAGATCCGTGTCGCGTATCCCTGTACTGTGTCAGTCTTCGGACATGAGTCGGGAGTTTGTTTATCAGGCCCCGGCACAGTATCAGTCTTCGGACATGAGTCGGGGATAGTGCATGAGACGAGATGATGAGGTGAGCGACTTTGTGTTGCAACAGACTCGGATGGAGTTCAATCCCTGTGATTGACTCATATGGGATCTTTGTCGCGTATCCCGGTGTTGTCAGTCTTCGGACATGAGTCGGGGGCTTGTGAACAGGTCCCGGCACAACATCAGCTTTCGAGCATGAGTCCGGGATATTGCATGAGAAAAGATTCGAGTAATGAAGAGTAATGAGCAATTAATGAATGAAAGAGTGAATGTATGAAATGAACGTTAACGAATGATCCTAATAATGTATGAAATGGGATCCTTGTCATTCGACCTCAGTAATCGTGGCTGTGTGCCATGAAGAGGGTAAAGTCTGATAGGATCTAGAATGAAGTGAAAGATAATGATGTATGATGAATCATGAATGTAACGAACGTAATGACGAAGATAATAATGACATTATCTGTATGTACGTATGATGTGTGAACGCATGTATGTAACGAATGTTTTTGTAAAGAAAGTAAAGAATGGTTTTACGAAAGAAAAGTAAGTTTTATTTTAAAACTAGAACTCACTCAGCAACGCTGACTTTGATGTGTTTCCAGTTGGCAGGTATGTTGCTGAGGATGGCACGGGGCGGCTACTCAGCGTATTTTGGATGGCATCTTTATGTTTAATGCTTTTGTAATAAATGTAACCTGATATTGTTAAAGGAACGATTGTACTAAAGTGCAAAAGTATTTTGATGGAATGAAATTATGTTTTTAATGTTTCCGCTGCAACTATTTATGAAAGGAAAAAAATGTAATGAATGTTTTATGTGCGATGAATGACCAACTGTAAGCGTCCCGGAAACGGGGCCTTACAAGTTCGTATCAGAGCCAAAGTTTAAGTGAATTGGGTAAATATTTTCAAAAACCTAATCTTAAACTGAGAATGGGACGGGAATGGAATGGGATGCCAATCTGAGTAGCTGCGTGCCATCAGGTATTTTCGTAACGTTAACCGGTATTACGTGTGCATGCTATATGGTTTATGTGTTGCTGGTAGATTTAGATACTGATATAGTCAGGACAGGTAATGCTCGGAGTATGAAGAGTAAAGTAAGTGGCTAATCACAACTGGCCACTGTAATTAGGGACTTACTATACTTGACATAAACTGAGCTATTCCTTGAATGACCGTGTTAGTGTTTGAATCTTTCAGTGTGTTTAGAGAATGCCTGGTGGAAGATCTTCGAAAGCTTCTCGTGGTGGAGGTGACGGTGGACGTGGTGCTGAACCACGGGTCACAAGAGGAAGGGCAAGGGTCGAAAGGGTAGTTCATGAAGAACCTGTGACCCCTCATCCTGAGGGCGGTGACGAGAATGCTAATCAGAGGGCCTCGGTGAGAGAGGCGGTCGTGGAAGAAGTGCATCAGGTCTTGCAGACAATCCTACCATCTGTAGTGACCGAAGTGATAAAGACTGTTAGAGAAGAGGAGAGAAAGGAAAGGGGTAGACCTTCGGGCGAAAGGAGACGACCCGAGACTGAAACAGTTCTCTCCGATGATGAAGAGGAAGAAGAAGAGGAAGAGCCTGCGCCGGAGGCGGCACGAGGCTGTAACTATGGGGCGTTTCAGCGATGCAAGCCCCCTACTTTTGATGGTAATGGCACTGCTGCTGCTGCTCACCGGTGGGTGAGGGAGATGGAAGCTGTTTTAAATATCAGCGAGTGCCGAGAGGATCAGAAAGTAAAGTTTGCTACCCACTCTTTCATGGACTCAGCTTTGTGCTGGTGGGACAACATAGTCCAAGTTGAGGGAAGCAGGGCTATCGGAAGGATGAGATGGTCAGAGTTGAAGAGGCTGGTGATTGAGGAGTTCTGTCCTCACCGAGAGATGGATAAAGTTGAAAGAGAGTTCCTGATGCTGGAAGCGGGAACAATGACGCATCAGCAATACACTACCAAGTTTAATGAAATGGCGCGGCTGGTGCCGGATCAGGTGACACCCCTTTCGCGAAAGATCAAGGGGTATATTCAGGGCTTGCCGACGGACATCCGCAGGCACATGATCGCAGCTCGACCGAGCACGTTTAGGTCAGCAGTTGACCTGGCGGGAAGGTTGTACGACGAGCGGGTGATGGCGATGACAGACGAAGGGGAGGAGCGAGCCTATGTTAAGAAGGGGAAAGGAAGGCGAGACAATGATGATGGATTTGTGTATGAAGGTACGACGTCGAGGGACGATGATCGGAAGCGAATAGAAAGAAAAAGAGAAGTATGCAGAAAGTGTGGTAGAGACCATGAAGGGGAATGCAAGTGGGGACTGAACGTCTGTTTCTAGTGTGGGAAAGAAGGCCACCAGGCGAGGGATTATCGCATGGCTAAGTGGTACGACTGTGGCGAGACTAGACATCTGAGCAGGGATTGTAAGAAGCAGAAGGCAAGAGGCTCCGGTGCGAGGAAAGGGAACAGAAGGTGAAGGTTAGAGCTTTTTCCATGACCGGGAATAGGCTAGAGCGGACTTCGACTCGACTTCAGGTACGTTTCTGGTAAATTAAAAATTTGTGCATCTATGATTTGAATGTGATGCTAGTAGTAGTCTCGTTCCTACTGCTTTATGTAGAATGTGGCATGTTAGGAGAAGGAACATCGATGAGTCCTTCGATGTAGAGATTGCTGTTAATGAATCCGCTAGGTTACCTTGATGCCCTAGAGGATTGCGAGATAGAATCGAGGAAGCGTTTGTTCTTGCTAGACCGTTCAGGACAGACTTGGGAGATTAGGCGTACATCATAAGGTGAAGGAGTTAGCAATCCATGAGGCGTAGACGAATCGCCTATTTGGCTGATGTAAGGTGTGTGGATATTCCAATATCTCAGCCGACAGATATATCGGATTGCGAGTAAGGATTATTGGTGGCCAGGAACAAAGTGTGACATGATGGAGTAAGTGAGTAGATGCCTTACTTGTCTACAAATGAAGGCCTAGCACCTAACGACGTTTGGGAAATATTGAGGTGGTTGAGGCAACGACTGAGAAGCCCGAAAGGAATCAAAGCCCTGAGAGAAGTAGCCAAAGATAGACCAGAAGTCGTATGTTGATAAACGACGTATAGCGATTGAACTCTAGGTGAGAGACTGGAAAAGTGATGAGACAGAAGTTCCAAGCAATGGTTCAAGGAACAACAGGTTTCGGGGACGAAACCTATTTAAGGGGGGTGGACTTGTAACACCCGGAAATTTCCTTTGTAGCCGACGAAAGAAGAAAAAGAAATAAAGTCCAAAGTCGAGGGACCAAACCCGCCAACGAGAGAAACTTCGATGCACGGGAGTATAAAAGGGGGAAAACACCCCTATTCTCCCCATATTCCAGCCAAGAGAGGAGAAGAGAGGAGAAGGAGAAAAGTTGGTTCAGGTGGATTCGAGCGTGGAATTCAACGAGGAGCGAGTCAAATCGAAGCTCTACTCGACTAGATCGTTAAGGTGAGTTCTAGGACCCCTCTTTTACACGTTTTCCATTGATTTTGGGGCTGGAACACGTCCAAAAACCTATTTTCGAGTTTTTGGGTGAAAACCCGTTTTGATGTATGTGTATGTGTATGAAGTGTTTGAGGCTCGATTTCTTGCTTGGTTATGCTTATATGAGGTCATGGTATGTTTCCCTAAGGTTTAGAATGGTTGATTTGAGCTTAAAAGAGGTCTGGAAGGGGTTGGAGGTCGAAAACCCGCGGCTGCAGTCGACCTAACTGCACTCTGTACCAGCTAGGGCTAGGCGAACCGACTGGAGGGCGACTAAAGGCCATTCGGCCGATTGAAGAGCGACTGAGGTCCATACGCACGTTTGCTATGCGACTGAGGTCCATACGCATGATGGTCATGCGATTGGAGTTCATGTGCTTGGGAGTCATGCGATTGGGAGATGGTGCGACTGAGGTCCATTCGCACGAAGGTTATGCGACTGAAGTCCATGCGCCTGGAGGCCATGCGACTGAGGTCATTCGCATGAAGAGTATGCGACTGAAGCCCATACGCCTGAAGTCATGCGTGACACTAGGCCATGAGAGTTATGCGACTGTGAGTCCTTTGCATATGGGTCCATTCGCAAAGACTCCATTCGCATAGATGCCCATTCGCCTAAGTGTTCAGAGACGATAGCCGAGATGAGATTCCTCGACGATATGATAGGCATGGACGGTATAAGGTGACACAGGATGATGAGGTTATGAAGATAATGTTGATGGAGATGATGATAATATGTATGATGTTATGCGTTATGTTAGGCACGACGGTGCGTGTGATGCATAGTATGTTTGATGTGCGTGATGTGATGTATGATTGATGCGTATGTATGATGATGCTGTATGAATATGTTTTTGTGATGTTCCTTGTTATGTAAGTTTATCTTTCTATGGCTTTGCGTTGAACGTTAATGAATGTAATGAAAGTATTATGTAACGTAAAGTGAAAGATAAGGTAAAGAGGAACGTAATGAATGAACAAATAAATGCATGCATTATGAACGAATGAACGAATGACTTAATGAATGAACGAATGAAAGGCTTGCAAGCATATGTATGAGGTGAGCGACTCTGTGTCGCAAAAGACTCAGAAGAGGTTCTTGTTGCGTACTCCGGTACTGTGCTAGTCTTCGGACATGAGTCGGGGGTTTGTGAGCAGGCCCCGGTACAGTATCAGTCTTCGGACATGAGTCGGGAGTATTGCATATGATGAAAGTGACGGATGATGAGATCCGTGTCGCGTATCCCAGTACTGTGTTAGTCTTCGGACATGAGTCGGGGGTTTGTTTATCAGGCCCCGGCACAGTATCAGTCTTCGGACATGAGTCGGGGATAGTGCATGAGACAAGATGATGAGGTGAGCGACTTTGTGTTGCAACAGACTTGGATGGAGTTCAATCCCTGTGTTGTGTTAGTCTTCGGACATGAGTCGGGGGCTTGTGAACAGGTCCCAGCACAACATCAGCTTTCGAGCATGAGTCGGGGATATTGCATGAGACAAGATTCGAGTAATGAAGAGTAATGAGCAATTAATGAATGAAAGAATGAATGTATGAAATGAACGTTAACGAATGATCCTAATAATGTATGAAATGGGATCCTTGTCATTCGACCTCAGTAATCGTGGCTGTGTGCCATGAAGAGGGTAAAGTCTGATAGGATCTAGAATGAAGTGAAAGATAATGATGTATGATGAATCATGAATGTAACGAACGTAATAACGAAGATAATAATGACATTATCTATATGTACGTATGATGTGTGAACGCATGTATGTAACGAATGTTTTTGTAAAGAAAGTAAAGAATGGTTTTACGAAAGAAAAGTAAGTTTTATTTTAAAACTAGAACTCACTCAGCAACGCTGACTTTGATGTGTTTCCAGTTGGCAGGTATGTTGCTGAGGATGGCACGGGGCGGCAACTCAGCGTATTTTGGATGGCATCTTTATGTTTAATGCTTTTGTAATAAATGTAACCTGATATTGTTAAAGGAACGATTGTACTAAAGTCAAAAGTATTTTGATGGAATGAAATTATGTTTTAATATTTCCGCTTCGCAACTATTTATGAAAGGAAAAAAATTTAATGAATGTTTTATGTGCGATGAATGACCAACTGTAAGCGTCCCGGAAACGGGGCCTTACACAACTGGTCCTCCATCAATTCTCTCAAAATTATGGAGTAGAGACCTATTGCCTGTCATGTGCCTAGAACAGCCACTGTCAATTATCCAGACGTTCCTGCTAGTCTTGAGCTGTTCCCGCACAAAGAAAATGATTAGTTACATTTGAAACCCAAGCCTTACTTGTCTTGGGCTCACTAAGTGTAATGGAAGGTAATGCAACAGTAATAGATCCTATGGTTGTACTATGGGGATCTTCATCTGTTGTTGATGGAGAAACTTCAGTCATTTGGTCTTTCTTAGACTTCCACACCACCTTTGGAGTCTTGGACTTGACCTTCAAAACCTTAGAAGCTTTTGGGACTTCACAAGTTTTGATGACTGAACCTTCGAAAGATTCTACAGTCACTGCAGCAGACTTCAATGCTTCGGAAGAACTCCTTTCTTCCGATACCAATTTTACTTCCGAATGTAATTTTACATTTACCTTCTTCTTTGATGTGGAGCTTCCGAAGGAAACAGACTTTCCTTCCGAAGCTTGAGACTTCTTGAGACTCTTTGAAGTCTTTGTATTGGTCATGTGGATAGTACTTTTAGGATTGTATGGGCAATCCTTAGCATTGTGAGAGGTACTTTCACACATGACACATAACATTTTCTTCTTCAAAGGAGTCTCCTTTTGAGAGCAAGACTGGCTTTGGTCACATCCCTTCTCCACCTTCATCTTGGTAGATGCTGAGACAGTTCTTTTGGGCTGTGAACTGTTCTTGGAGTTTGATGGTCCAGGCTGTGCAGCAGTGGTACATAGCAGCTCAGTCTTCTTCCTTGTACTGAGATGATTTGAACAAGAACCAGGACTCTTAGCTGAGGAGTCTTGGTTGATGTCTTCAGTCCTTACTACTTTGAAACCTGCAGTGATAAAAACTGTTTGCAATTAGAATCATCAAAGTAGCCTTGATCTCTTAAGCCTTCTTTGCCTTCCTTTTGCTCTTCCTGATCAAGTTCTTTCTCTTGGACTTGGTCATCACAGTAGATTTCTTCTCCTCAGAAGGATAGTGGCCCTTGGAAGAATCCTCTTCTTCACTCTTCTCAGAGTAATTCTTCACTATCACTTCTTCATCCTCCTCACTTATAGGATCTATGAGAGGAAGCTCATCTTCACAAGTTTCACACCTAGGAGATCTTACAGACAAGATTGTGTGTGGAGGAGCTATCTCATTTGATCCCAGTCCCTGTCTATTTTGATAGCACACTTTGTTGTGCAGGTGTGACAACCGACCTCCAGGTTGTTACCCTAACCCTAGATTACTTGCATCATTATCCATGTTATGAGTGCTAATAATTGAAACTATTCAACCCTACTATGAAATTGGAAACAATTCTTACTACTTGATGTGAATTATGATTTTATGTGATTTTTATTATTATTATTGACTTTTAGCTAATTTAGGTTTCTACCTTTTTAAAAATTAGTGTCCCGGGAATGTCAACTAGTCACCCTTACAAAATTAAATTCAAGAGAAGGCAATTAAAATGTGAGCATACACACTCACACTTACATAATTTTCGACCATGCATGCATGGGCATGCATTAGATACCTCAATTCACCATCCACTAAATAATACATAATACCCAATACTATAAAAATTACACTACATAATAATAATTTACAATTAAAATTAAATAATAATTCCCTCACTACACTCCAAATCGGCCGCCCCCCTCTCACCACTCCTCTCCTCTCTTCACCACCACCCCACACACCCACTCACCTTTCATGCACATCTCTCCCTCTCTCCCTCTCTCCCTTTATTCGAATTCATCAGCTGGTCACACACACACACATCTCACAACACTCTCAAACAATTCTCTCAAGGACTAGTGCAAGAAAATTCGAAGAACACATCAAGTTCCGTTCGGCCAAGAGCAAAACCGCAAAGAAGTGGCCTAGTTCGCGAGATTTGGTCACACAACCGTACTTGTTCCATCTTTCCAGCCTTGGTTCGAGTTTCTCCATTCAAGTCCAAGGAGTTTCAAGACATTCACGACCATCAACACCTTCCAAACCGTGAGTTACATCGAGTGTAAGCTCATGTTGTCGGTTTTGTGACATTTCACTTGTTTTCTTCATTTATCACCAAAGAACCGTGTATTTCCTTGTTGTAGCAGAAACATCTCACCATCATCTTGTTCTTAAGGAGTTCCTAACGTTCTTGAAGGTAAACCTCATGTTAAGTTAGTCATTCTTGAGGTGGAAACCGATTTCCACCATGAAAACCCTCATTTTGAGTGTTTTGGTATCATCTAACTTGTGAAAGCTTCAACTCTTATAAACCAAACTTGTGACCTGCATTTTTATGACTTTGAAACCCTCCTTTCTACATGTAACAACACCCTTTTGAGCATTTGTTTGAAAAATCCTTTTAACCAAGACCCATAACCTACTCATGAACGACTTAATGACACCTTAACAATCTGTTTATGAAGTTAAATGAAGTGTTGGTAACATTTAAACTCAAGTTAAGATGGTTTACACAAGTGGAATTGTCGGTTATTACATTTTCTACATATTTGAAGCATATGGATGTATAGATCAACTAGGCAACATGTTGGGACTGAAATTACAGTAGGTTTTAGTGAATATTAGAAGTGTTAGCAATGTTTAATCTCTGGAATAAAGGACATGTTGTGATTTACCCTCTTTTAGTCACTTTCGGGACCCGAAAACATGGTAAAATGACTTAAAAATAGTAAGAATACAAATTTAACATTCTTGAAAAGTATTCCAGGCTCAAAAATGATAAATAAAGTACTCTGGAGTCAATGGATAATTTAAATGGTCAAAGACACAAATAAATGACGTTTTAACTAAAAACGGGTACAAACCGAGCATCGTTTTTGAGAAAAATCCATAAAAATAGAGTTCAAAAATAAGATTTATAAAAATCATATGATTTCAGTAAGTTAAGTAATAAAAGACTTGAAGGATTTTAAAAATTGGTCAAACAAGCTTCAAATGGTCAAACCGGTCAAACCGAGTTTTAACGGGTCAAACGTAAACAAGATTTTTAACTATAAAAGGCCAATTTACCAATTTAAGGACATAAAAATTTATAAAGAAATCTTTTAGAAAATACCTACTGGTCCAAGATTTAAATATATGAAAACTCCAAATTACTGTTAAAACTATCCGGCTTTTACCGTAACCGGGAGCGTTAAAAGCGCAGTTTTTAAAATCGAACCCGTAGACTAAAGTTTTAAAGCACTTACTCCATAATAATCATAATATGACTCTAATAATCTGATTTTTGGTCTTAAATGACATAAAAGGGCAAGAAACTAAACTTGAGGGTAGAAACTGTCAATTTTGAAACTTGAGGGTCCAAACTGTAAAATTTTTCCAAACCTTATAACCGACTTCCAGGAAGCTAATAAACACTTGAACAACAAAATTTCTTAGTATACTTAACCAAATGAAGTGAAAATCCCAATTTTCATAAAGACGCCTTGACCTGCCATAAAAGGAAACTTTTTATACAAACCTTCACGAAACCAAAGCCTTACTCAATAGCTAAAGCCTTGATACCATTGTTGCACTTTAAATGAGTTTAGGACAGTAGCTTATTGCTTAATATGTACATGTTAGGGTGCTAGACTTGAGACACTTCCCGGTACACCAAGAGACTTTTGATTGGAAACCTAAGGTGAGTTCTAGTGATCCCTCTTTTTACTATTGTTTTGGGATGAAACATGCTCTATTTTTTTATGAACTATGATTGTGCTTTATTTGATGATTCTATGTGGGATTTATGGTTACCTGCTGATACTTATGTCATGATCATTAATTCTTTCGTGAACCGCCTGATTTATATGGATAGATCTATTTGGGCAATCCCCCACACACAGTGGCTTCCGTTCCAGGAAGGTTACCCCACTGAGATCCTAAGGGGTCGTTGTGGCATGTAACAAGTTTTGTTAAGATACTATGGTGAACCATCCGGGCAGGTAGAGTTCACTAGTTTGGGGCTCAGTTTCTTCCTTCGGGAATATCCTATAAAACACAACTTTAGAAGAGGCCAATCGGGACTGAGTGCAGGGTTGATTATGATTTTTCCCACAATGATAAACAATGATTATTTTCTTTTAATCAAAGAAGGATTTGTTAAGTCCTTTTGTTTTTAAACTTTAAGCACTTGAATTCACCAACTTTTTAGTTGACACAATTTTCTTTTGAGCATGTTTCAGGTAATGTATGAAGAGATCCTAGCTGTTGTGAAGACCTAGATTTATCCCCGTGACATGGCATTGGCATATTTTCCTTGATGAAACATTTGAACAATTTTTATATTTGTGTTGAACAAGTATAATTTATTTTATGGATGATTGTAAAACTCATTGGGGGCACCTTGATGTGTTTCTTGCCCCGCTATCTTTTCAAAAACATTAATGCCATGTGATTTCTCTCCTTTGAGCTCTTATAATGGTTTGTTTCCGCTGCCATATGTTGTTGCTAGTCTGTGACGTCCCACCCTACCTGGGCCCGGGGTGTGACAGATTGGTATCAGAGCCAAAGGTTGTAGAGAAGTCGGGAATCCATAATAGACCCTAGGCTACAACCCTGATACCCTAGGACTGTCCTGTGGGAAGTGTTGGGATGATCGGGTTGGGTAAATTGATGATTACACTTGATCAACGTAATCATGAATTTACCGGACGCGTAATTTCCATCACTGATCTTTAGGTTATGGTTGGACTTTTTCTGGTTTATATTGATGATTTGAAACTAATTTAAAAAAGGAGATTTAAATGATTTTTATGATGAACTATGTTATCCGATACTACTTGAAGAACTATTGATCTGGGCAAAACAGACAGCTATATGTTGGAATAACAGATACTATTGCCATCACTACTATTATTAGTACTATTATGTAAATCATGAGCTATGAGAAACCAAATTACTCATGATGTATTTCTTACAGGACAACGTCTATGGCTGATAAAGGAAAGGCGCCTGCTCACCCCGACACTGAGACCACTCCTACCGGAAACCTGAGGAGAGAGAAGCCCCAGACGGAGTATGAGGCGTACCTCCGGAGATGCGGACATCCAGGGTGGATATCCGTCACGTCCGAAGACACTGAGGCTTCCGAGAACTCTTCCTCCACATCACCTTCCCGAAGCCGAACGCGATCCCACTCTCCTCAAGTAGCTGCTCCGACCCTCTCACCCATCCCACCTATTGGGAATAGGGGTGCGCGTACTGTCACCCGACCTCGCAAAAGCGTTAGGCCAGGATCCTCCGTATCCTTTAGGATGCCTCCTCCTCCTCCCCCGCCTGTTAGGATTCCGACATCGGTACCTCCACTGTTTGACCCTCGTGACGAACGCCTGATGCCGCCGAGACATAGTATGTATGACGGCCCAAGCGTACTGGCTGGTGATAGGTACTCCCAGTCGAGTAGCCGGGCAAGTGATGTAGGACCCTCCGATGCGACATTGGATGAGATTTTGAGGACTGTTCGCCGTCATGAGCTGACTGTTCAGCACGCCACTCGAACTTCTCAGTCGGCTCAATTTCAGGCGATGATGGCTACACAGGGAGTGAAGCGTTTGGAGCAGGAGCAGAGGAAGAAGGGTACAGGATGGTTTGGATGGCTAAAGAGGAAGTGGATGTGAGAGCTGGAGTACTGAGTGGGATTATCTGTCTGTGGACAGTAGAAGGAAACTATTTGAATCCTTATTCGATACTATTATTTTATTATCATGGGGGTGATGGCACCTTCCAATTGTAAGAGCATGACTCTGATTCTATTTGTTTGGATGATACTATCGTAAACTGCTATTGGGATGCTAGAATTATTAAACTGTCTGTATTGAATTGCTATATGTTTGTTGTGCCTTGAAATTTGTCTGTGCCTTTTCTAAGTGGTTGCCCGACTGTTATGTCATGTTTTGATTTGGACTTTGTAAGGTTCTTTAGTGGGTTGTAAATACATATGTGCATGCCATGATCCCTCTTCCGAGGCATGGGTGATAGGATAATGATGCATAGGCTATCCGAAACAAAATTATGAGATGCTAAACGAATCTATTTGTGATACTATCAGAATGCCGACTCGCAGATGAACACGTTTTGGTCGACGTGTAGCCACCAGGGGCCGCCATGAGGAAGCAAGGCCTATTGGAAACCAACCTACTCCACCAGGGACTCCCCACGGGGAAAATACTAATCAAGAGAGTGACGAAAGGATTGCTAACCTCGTAGCTCAGCAACTGGCTAACGCCATTCCGACTATTATTGCACAGATAAATGCAGACCGGGATAACACTACTGGTAATGAACGGCCGGTAAACGATGAGAGCCACGACGAAGAAGCCGAGGCGTTAAGGAATGGATGCTCTTATAAGACCTTCATGGCATGTAAGCCCAAGGACTTCTATGGCACCGAGGGTGCTATAGAGACTTACAGGTGGATTGACGAAATGGAAGCTGTCTTAGACATCAGCGAGTGCAAGATGGAGCATATGGTGAGGTTTGCATCACAATCTCTAAAGGGATCAGCTCTTGAATGGTGGAAGTCCATTACTCAGAGCTGGAAGAAACATGGCTAATCGAATGGTTGGACTGAATTCCGAGAGCTAATGACCAACAAATATTGCCCCTCAATCAACTCGAGAAGCTGGAGACAGAATTTTTAAGCTTGGAGATGAAAGGACCCAACTACACCGAATACATCAATCGTTTCTATGAAAGATTTATGCCCAAGATACAAATTGATGTGGCTAGTGTGATATGATCCAGTCGGGACCCTCAAGCCTACACCATTTGGATAAGATCATAACAAGTACACCAATTTAGATTTGATGTCTAAATAAACGTAGATGCATCACAATGTAAGTTCATGAGGGATTTCTGTGCATTGGGTAGTTACAACACAAAAGAGTTAGTGTTATAAAATAAATTGGTTATTCCGCTGCATATAAATCATGTTGATGAAGCTTGATAAACATGTTGACCCCTACATCTTAGCCCTGTCCCGACTTGTGCCACATTTGGTGACGTCAGAAGCCAAAGGTGTAGCAGTTCATCTGGGGACTACACCCAAGAGTAGGGGTATGGTTCATGCCTCTCAGCCTGTGACCCTGCAAGCTGCTGTCGACCTTACCAGCAGTTTGACTGATGATCTAATTAGGGCTGGATGGACCGATCAAGCAAGGGCTGATGAGAAGAAAAGTTTGTTGGTGATAAGAGGAAGTGGTTTGAAGCGAAAAGAGCGGTTTGAAGTAGTAGTGGGTCAAGTAGAAGGAGTTCTGAAGGAGTGAGACGTGATGATCAAGGAAGCAAAAACCGGAGATTGTATACGGGGACAAGCCCATTCTGCAGCAAGTGCAATACATCATCAAGGGGAATGTAACCCGATGCCCTGTTTTAGGTGCAAGAGAACAGGCCATTTATTAAAGACTGTACTTATGCACCGGGGAAACAATGCTATGAGTGTGGAGATCCAGGGCATATGAGGAACAAGTGTCCTAAGCTGGGTAGAGACAAGGATGCCAAGCACAACAAGCCTAAGGGAAGAGCTTTCGTTATGGACCCAGCAGGAGCTCGTAGGGAACCCGACGTGGTCAACGGTACGTTCCTTGTAAACAATCATCCCGCTACTGTACTGTTTGATACTGGAGCGACTGCTAGTTTTATCTCTAGTACTTTTAGGCCATTGTTTGACTTAGACGTGTGTACCTTGACTGATACATTTACCGTAGAATTAGCTGACGGTAATATTTTAGAGGCTAACGAAATCATTAGGGATTGCCCCCTGAATCTAAAAGGGAATACGTTTAAGATTGACTTGATGCCCATTAAGTTAGGAGGATTTGATGTGGTTGTGGGTATGGACTGGTTAGCGAAGCATAAAGTCGAAATCGTATGTGATGAGCGACTACTCAAGATACCGTTGAACGACGAAGAAGTGTTAGTGGTAGAAGGTGAAAGGAGTAACACTCTATACCCTATGATATCCCATTTAAAAGCTACCAAGAGCTTGAAGAAGGGATGTCCAGCTTTTATAGTATATGTGATGAAAGCCCAAAAGGAGAAGAAGATCGAAGAGATTCCCGTGGTTTCGGAATACCCAGAGGTGTTTCCGGAAGAACTACCAGGACTCCCCCCGAATCGGCAAGTTGAATTCCAGATAGACTTGTTGCCTAGTGCTGCACCAGTAGCCAAGGCACCGTACCGGCTAGCCCCACCTGAGATGAAGGAGCTAATGGTACAAATTCAAGAACTACTGGACAAGGGATTTATACGTCCGAGTGTCTCTCCATGGGGTGCCCCAGTACTATTCGTGAAAAAGAAAGACGGAACCCTGTGAATGTGTATTGATTACAGGAAGTGAATAAGCTGACCATAAAGAACCGTTACCCTCTTCCGAGAATAGATGACCTATTTGATCAACTGCAAGGAGCAAGTTATTTCTCCAAAATAGACTTGAGGTCAGGATACCACCAACCGAAGATAAGAGAAGAAGATATAACCAAAACATCCTTACGAACTAGGTATGGACACTATGAGTATTCGGTCATGCCCTTTGGACTGACTAATGCTCCGGCAGCATTCATGGACCTCATGAACCGCGTTTGCCGCCCTTACCTCGACAAGTTTGTGATCGTGTTTATTGACGACATACTGATTTATTCACGAAGTAAAGACGAGCACGAGAAGCATCTCAGGCTAATTCTTGAATTACTCAAGAATGAGCAACTATATGCCAAGTTCTCTAAATGTGAATTTTGGATGCGCCAGATCCAATTCTTAGGTCATGTGGTAAATGAGGATGGGATTCAAGTTGACCCTTCCAAGATTGAGGCCATAAAGAATTGGAAGATTCCTGAAACTCCTACGGAGATAAGGCAATTCTTGGGACTGGCTGGCTATTACCGGAGATTTATAAAGGACTTCTCGCGTATAGTGCAACCTTTGACCGCACTAACCAAGAAGAACACAACCTTTGTGTGGGAGCGAGAGCAGAACGAGGCGTTTGAAACGCTTAAGGAGAAATTATGCAGTGCACCTGTCCTTGCTCTTCCAGAAGGAGTAGAAGACTTCGTGGTCTATTGTGACGCTTCGCGTCAAGGGCTAGGATGTGTATTAATGCAACGCAACAAGGTGATTGCTTACGCATCGAGACTGCTGAATGATCATGAGAAGAACTACACGACGCACGATCTGGAGTTGGGTGCCGTGGTGTTTGCCCTCAAGATGTGGAGGCACTACCTTTATGGCACAAAGTGCATCATCTACACTGACCATAGAAGCTTGCAGCATATCCTTGACAAAAAGATGCTCAACATGCGTCAAAGAAGATGGGTCGAGCTATTGAACGATTACGAGTGCGAAATCCGCTACCATCCTGGTAAGGCCAATGTTGTGGCGGATGCGTTGAGCCGAAAGGAAAGAGAGAAACCTATTCGAGTACGAGCATTAAGGATGAGTGTGTATACCAACCTTATAGCAAAACTGAAGGAAGCTCAAGGCGAGGCATTAAAGGAAGAAAAACTAAAGGAAGAAGGATTGACTGGAATGGAAAAGCAATTGGAGATAGGGACGATGGTACATATAGATATGGTGGAAGGGCTTGGGTGCCAAAACACGGAGGAATTCGAGAAGTAATCCTCGACGAAGCACACAAGTCTAGGTATTCAATTCACCCTGGAAGTGATAAGATGTACCAGGATTTAAAGACACTTTTCTGGTGGCCGGGAATCAAGAGATCAATCGCCGTTTACGTGGGGAAATGTTTAACTTGTGCCATGGTAAAAGCTGAGAACCAAAAACCATCAGGAACGTTACAGCAACCTCAAATCCCAGAATGGAAATGGGATAATGTTACGATGGATTTTGTTACCAAGTTTCCTAAAACGTATAAAGGTCACGATGCTATTTGGGTAATAGTGGATAGATTAACAAAATCAGCTCACTTCTTGCCAATTAGAGAAGACTACGACATGACGAAACTGGCCCAATTTTATGTCGACGAGATTGTAACGAGGCATGGAGTGCCTCTGTCGATCATCTCCGACCGTGATAGCCGTTTCACCTCTCGTTTCTGGAAATCGTTCCAGCAATCTTTAGGAACCCGTTTAGATCTTAGCACGGCCTACCACCCTCAGACCGACGGACAGAGTGAAAGAACTATTCAAACGATGGAAGACATGTTGAGAGCTTGCGTGATGGACTTTAGCGGAAACTGGGATAACCATCTTCCTTTGGTGGAATTCGCCTATAACAATAGTTACCACGCGAGTATCAAAGCCGCTCCGTATGAGGCCCTTTATGGCAGGAAATGCCGATCACCCTTGAGTTGGAATGAGATTGGTGACAGCCAAGTGATGGGACCCGACATAGTGTTGGAAACCACCGACAAGATCTATAAGATAAAGGAGCGACTGAAAGCAGCCAGAGATCGACAGAAGAAGTACGCTGACAGGAGGCAGAAACCTCTAGAGTTCCAAGTGGGCGACAGTGTGATGCTAAAAGTAGCACCGTGGAAAGGAACAGTGAGATTCGAAAAGAGAGGAAAACTAAGCCCAAGATACATTGGACCATTCGAAATAATGGCGAGAATTGGCCCAGTGGCATATAAGTTGAAACTACCCCCGGGGTTGAGTCACATACACGACACCTTTCATGTGTCAAACTTGAAGAAGAACATGGTAGACAAAACCCTGGAACTACCATTAAAAGAAGCAAGAATAAGCGACAAACTAGATTTTGTGGAAGAACACGTGGAGATTACGGATCGTTTGGTCAAACAACTCCGGCGGAGCCGCATACCCAAGGTTAAGGTTAGATGGAACTCCAAGCGAGGACCTGAATTTACTTGGGAGCGTGAAGATGAAATGAGGAAGAACTATCCACACCTCTTCAAACCCACCCGTTCAGTCTCTAATCAGAGTTAAAATTTTCGGACGAAATTTCCTAAACGGTGGGAGAATGTGACAACCGACCTCCAGGTTGTTACCCTAACCCTAGATTACTTGCATCATTATCCATGTTATGAGTGCTAATAATTGAAACTATTCAACCCTACTATGAAATTGGAAACAATTCTTACTACTTGATGTGAATTATGATTTTATGTGATTTTTATTATTATTATTGACTTTTAGCTAATTTAGGTTTCTACCTTTTTAAAAATTAGTGTCCCGGGAATTTCAACTAGTCACCCTTACAAAATTAAATTCAAGAGAAGACAATTAAAACGTGAGCATACACACTCACACTTACATAATTTTCGGCCATGCATGCATGGGCATGCATTAGATACCTCAATTCACCATCCACTAAATAATACATAATACCCAATACTACAAAATTACACTACATAATAATAATTTACAATTAAAAATTAAATAAGAATTCCCTCACTACACTCCAAATCGGCCGCCCCCCTCTCACCACTCCTCTCCTCTCTTCACCACCACCCCACACACCCACTCACCTTTCATGCACATCTCTCCCTCTCTCCTTCTCTCCCTTTATTCGAATTCATCAGCTGGTCACACACACACACACATCTCACAACACTCTCAAACAGTTCTCTCAAGGACTAGTGCAAGAAAATTCAAAGAACACATCAAGTTCCATTCGGCCAAGAGCAAAACCGCAAAGAAGTGGCCTAGTTCGCGAGATTTGGTCACACAACCGTACTTATTCCACCTTTCCAGCCTTGGTTCGAGTTTCTCCATTCAAGTCCAAGGAGTTTCAAGCCATTCACGACCATCAACACCTTCTAAACCGTGAGTTACATCGAGTGTAAGCTCATGTTGTCGGTTTTGTGACATTTCACTTGTTTTCTTCATTTATCACCTAAGATCCGTGTATTTCCTTGTTGTAGCAGAAACATCTCACCATCATCTTGTTCTTAAGAAGTTCCCAACGTTCTTGAAGGTAAACCTCATGTTAAGTTAGTCATTCTTGAGGTGGAAACCGATTTCCACCATGAAAACCCTCATTTTGAGTGTTTTGGTATCATCTAACTTGTGAAAGCTTCAACTCTTGTAAAACAAACTTGTGACCTGCATTTTTATGACTTAATGGACTCCCAAGAACCTGTTTTTAAAAGTTCCAAGAGGCTACATACTCAAATCCACGGTTGATACATGGATTTCACTTTGAAACCCTCCTTTCTACATGTAACAACACCCTTTTGAGCATTTGTTTGAAAAATCCTTTTAACCAAGACCCATAACCTACTCATGAACGACTTAATGACACCTTAACAATCTGTTTATGAAGTTAAATGAAGTTTTGGTAACATTTAAACTCAAGTTAAGATGGTTTACACAAGTGTAATTGTCGGTTATGACATTTTCTACGTATTTGAAGCATATGGATGTATAGATCAACTAGGCAACATGTTGGGACTGAAATTACAGTAGGTTTTAGTGAAAATTAGAAGTGTTAGCAATGTTTAATCTCTGGAATAAATGACATGTTGTGATTTACCCTCTTTTAGTCACTTTCGGGACCCGAAAACATGGTAAAATGACTTAAAAATAGTAAGAATACAAATTTAATATTCTTAAAAAGTATTCCAGGCTCAAAAATGATAAATAAAGTACTCTGGAGTCAATGGATAATTTAAATGGTCAAAGACACAAATAAATGACGTTTTAACTAAAAACGGGTACAAACCGAGCATCGTTTTTGAGAAAAATCCATAAAAATAGAGTTCAAAACTAAGATTTATAAAAATCATATGATTTCAGTAAGTTAAGTAATAAAAGACTTGAAGGATTTGAAAAATTGGTCAAACAAGCTTTAAATGGTCAAACCCGGTCAAAACCGCGTTTTAACGGGTCAAACGTAAAAACAAGATTTTTAACTATAAAAGGCCAATTTACACAATGTAAGGACTTAAAAATTTATAAAGAAATCTTTTAGAAAATACCTACTGGTCCAAGATTTAAATATATGAAAACTCCAAATTACTGTTAAAACTATCCGGCTTTAACCGTAACCGGGAGCGTTAAACGCGCAGTTTTTAAAATCGAACCCGTAGACTAAAGTTTTGAAGCACTTACTCCATAATAATCATAATATGACTCTAATAATCTGATTTTCGGTCTTAAATGACATAAAAGGGCAAGAAACTAAACTTGAGGGTAGAAACTGTCAATTTTGAAACTTGAGGGACCAAACTGTAAAATTTTTCCAAACCTTATAACCGACTTCCAGGAAGCTAATAAACACTTGAACAACAAAATTTCTTAGTATACTTAACCAAATGAAGTGAAAATCCCAATTTTCATGAAGACGCCTTGACCTGCCATAAAAGGAAACTTTTTATACAAACCTTCACGAAACCAAAGCCTTACTCAATAGCTAAACCCTTGATACCATTGTTGCACTTTGATTGAGTTTAGGGCAGTAGCTTATTGCTTAATATGTACATGTTAGGGTGCTAGACTTGAGACACTTCCCGGTACACCAAGAGACTTTTGATTGGAAACCTAAGGTGAGTTCTAGTAATCCCCCTTTTTACTATTGTTTTGGGATGAAACATGCTCTATTTTTTTTATGAACTATGATTGTGCTTTATTTGATGATTCTATGTGGGATTTATGGTTACCTGCTGATACTTATGTCATGATCATTAATTCTTTCGTGAACCGCTTGATTTATATGGATAGATCTATTTGGGGAATCCCCCACACACAGTGGCTTCCGTTCCAGGAAGGTTACCCCACTGAGATCCTAAGGGGTCGTTGTGCCATGTAACAAGTTTTGTTAAGATACTATGGTGAACCATCCGGGCAGGTAGAGTTCACTGGTTTGGGGCTCAGTTTCTTCCTTCGGGAATATCCGGTAAAACACAACTTTAGAAGAGGCCAACCGGGACTGAGTGCAGGGTTGATTATGATTTTTCCCACGATGATAAACAATGATTATTTTCTTTTAATCAAAGAAGGATTTGTTAAGTCCTTTTGTTTTTAAACTTTAAGCACTTGAATTCACCAACTTTTTAGTTGACACAATTTTCTTTTGAGCATGTTTCAGGTAATGTATGAAGAGATCCTAGCTGTTGTGAAGACCTAGACTTATCCCCGTGACATGGCATTGGCATATTTTCCTTGATGAAACATTTGAACAATTTTACATTTGTGTTGAACAAGTACAATTTATTTTATGGATGATTGTAAAACTCATTTGGGGGCTTGATGTGTTTCTAGCCCCGCTATCTTTTCAAAAACATTAATGCCGTGTGATATTCTCTCCTTTGAGCTCTTATAATGGTTTGTTTCCGCTGCCATATGTTGTTTCTAGTCTGTGACGTCCCACCCTACCTGGGCCTGGGGTGTGACAGCAGGGATGAGGATATCATGTTCTTGAAGGTCTCTTCTTCAAGAACACTTTTCTCTGCCTTGGCTTTGCTGATCACAAGCTCAGCCTCGCACTCAGTCAACTTAGTTATGAGATCCTGGATCTGAGTTCTAAAATCTGTATGTTCATGTTTTAGTACTGAAATGGTTTTCTCCAAGTCCTCTATCTTTAACTTGTAATCATTTTCAGACTTTCTAAAATCAGATTTTAATATGTTTAATGACTCAAGATCAGATCTCATCTCTAAGTTGTAGGACCTGTATCTATTTACTTTAGCAATGCATTCAGGAGTACACAGATGTTCCAATACCTTGGCTTCATCAGGGTCAGCCATCAGTGCTTGATTTGGAGAAGCATCTTCCACCTGAATGCTCCAGTCAAAGCCTCCCTCTTCAACAGCAACAGCAGCATGTTGCTTTGGCTTCTCATTCTGAGGGGCTTTGTCAGTGTAGTTTGGTCTGGGTTGTGTTTGGCCCCCATTTGTTTTAGGTGCCTTACACTCCCTAGCAAAGTGGCCCATAAGGTTACAGTTGTAACACTTAAATTTGCTTTTATCCAGCCCAAACTTTCCACTGGTAGCATTGCTTGGAAATCTTCTTCCTGTTCTCTTGTAAAACTTCTTGGCTCTGTGAGTGAGGAGAGCCATCTGCTGAACTATTTCCATGTATTCCAGGTCATCTGGATGGATACAGTCCAGGTCTTCAAGAGTGAAGAGAGAGTTCCCACAGCTTTCATCAGTAGACACAAAGGCTTGAGAAGAACTTGTCTCTTGGAATGGGCTTCCTTGAGTAAAGTTCTCCCTTGGTGTCTCCGGGAAGGTGATGAAAGGACCCTTTTGTGAGTTGTCAGGGTAGCATATGAGATGATGTTGGGGTTCTATGCTATCCCTTTCAACCACATGAAGGGCTGAACCCATTTGATTGTTGGAGTTTCCAGATGAACCTTGCATGTTCATCTCCATCTGGTATCCACTGAGAATCCCATACAACTCTGTCAGAGTAAGAGTTTTAAGGTTCTCAGTCCTCTTGATCACCACACAATAGTTTGTCCATTGCCTAGGAAGTGAGGACATGAACTTCCTTACAATGTCCCTGTTCTCAAGAGGAACTCCTCCATCCACTAGGGTATCCACTATCTCAACATACCTGAAGTATTGTTGAGTCATGGTTTCACCTGCTTTGAAGGTGAAGTTTTCAAACTGCTGCTTCAGAAGATCTTTCTTGTTCTCCTTGGCTTCAGAGGAGCCTTCATACATCAGTTTCAGTGCTTCCCATAACTATTTAGCTGTTTTACACTTCTTAAAACCTCTGTATACAGAGTTTGGGAGAGCAATCTGAAGAGCAGTCATGGCCTTCCTATCAATCTCTACTCTTTTTCTATCTTCATCTGAGTAGTTGGTCACATCTTTTGGAATCATACCAGCACCAGTAGCAGAGGGAGTGCTGGGTATGAAAGGTCCATTCTCAACAGATTCCCACATTCTTGAATCAAGAGACCTGATGAAACCTTCCATTCTCATACACCAGGTGTCAAAATCATCAAGAGTGATCAGTTGTAGGATCAAAAGGCATATCTGCCTTTTGACCTTGTGACTATGACATGCCATAGATCACATCCTTATACATTACAAAAAGGATAAAGTACATAAAGTAGAAAGTTATAGACTCAAGACCTCAATGTACAGTTACCAAAAGCATGGACCTTTTCACCAACTCATGTAAGTTGGTAACTTTACAGAGATGCAGCGGAAAGGTGCTTTATGGAACAGTACATCAGATAAAGCATGTGTACTAAAAGTCTTCGGAAGAAATCTGTCTTCATAGGTTGAAGCTTCGGAAGACTTTGTCTCTGAGGCTTCGGAAGACTTCATGTTTGGCTTCGGAAGATATTTGTGAAGTCACTGGATCGGTAAACATCCGAGCATGTTCTTGACGGAAGGATAAACAACAGCAAAAACCAAGAGACAATCAATCACACGAACTATAATATAATGGTTTTATTGATAAAACCTAACGATTACAAGCTCGTTACAACATAAGAATCAAGACTCTTGGCAAGGGGAGATCGAGCATGATCTCCCCTCTCATCCGGCAGCCCTAGGCCCCGGGCAGACTCCCTCCCCAAACCCTTATCTCTCTACACATTGAAACTGGTATATATAGGCTCCGGCCCATATTAGATACGACTGGGCCCATTCGTGCGATTGGACCATGCGTATGGTTCAATCGTACGACTGGACCATACTTATGGTTCAGTCTTACGAATGACCCAATCGCATCTCTCAGTTGCACGACTGGCCCATTAGTAAGGCTCAGTCGCACGACTGAGTCTCATTCGCATATGCTCCTGCGAATGACCCAGTTTCATGTGTTTACAACATATCAGGTTTATTACATTAAGTCTAGACTATTTGACAAGCGACGGACACACTATATATGACAATATATGCTCCAACAAATTCCCCCTTGGACGTTGCTTGCGAATAGTAGATAACACCTCTTACAATCTTCAGTCAAACTTTGCTCTGGTTGTCAATAGAATCAAACGAAAACCATATCAGCCAACGTTGCCACTCCGTCAGGTTACTACCATATCCCTGAAAATGAATTTAGGCACAACAGGTTTCGTTTACTTTGCAGAACACCATCACTGCATCAAGATTCCCCATATGACTGATTTTTCCAGATAATGACATGAACTGTTTTCCATTGCTTCAATCTTCACACAGGCTAACCTGATTAACATTAACACCTGCAGAAATTCCCCCTCACATTCAGCATATCCCAATATATAAACGTTGTGCTCTCTTGGCGTCTTCATACGGTGTATTGGGCAAAAGGTTGAAGGTTCCAATCCATAGCTGACAATATCAAACAAATCAGCATGCATGTAGATTCTTCATTGGAAACCGGCTCACATCATCACTTTCTGATTGCGTCTTCAATCTCTCTATACATGGATTCCCCCTAAGAATGAGAATCCTCTCTGTGCGGATAAATATAACTTGATTGGCCCATAAATAGTCAGATGCTCCTGACTACCCCACGAAATCAGCACTGACTGCTGACATCTTCTCTTCTCTTTTTCGTGTTCCAACTTCATTCACCTATTCTGAAGTCCGACGAATAATGGGGTATACATCGAACTTATTTGACAAAAAAATCTCAGGGTGAATGTGCTTTGCTCATCCTCAAATCTGTGCAAAAGGTAGTTCCAGACTTTTTCGTTTTTTTTTTTTTTTTTTTTTTTTTGGTCTGGAACACCGTTCATCCGTATGACGTGGAGGACAAATATCACATTCATGTGAATGGATGATACTAATGATATATTCGTGAGACTGGTCATAAGACTGGTCCAGTAGCATGATTGGTCATAAGACTGGTCCAGTAGCATGACTTGTCATAAGACTGGTCCAGTAGCATGACTGGTCATAAGACTGGTCCAGTAGCATGACTGGTCATAAGACTGGTCCAGTAGCATGACTGGTCATAAGACTGGTCCAGTCGCATTCCAGTCGCATTCCAGTCGTACGAATGGTCCATTAGCATGGTCCAGTCGCACGAATGGTCCATTAGCATGGTCCAGTCGCACGAATGGTCCATTAGAATGGTCCAGTCGCACGAATGGTCCATTAGCATGGTCCAGTCGCACGAATGGTCCATTAGCATGGTCCAGTCGCACGAATGGGTCTGTACGCAGATTTTCAGATCTGCAGCCGCCAAAGCTGCCAAAAACCCTAATTTGATGAATTTTACATGAACCGAAACAAAATAGACATCATCAAATTCGCACGGGTCATAGGAACGTGGTTTCGAGTTCGATTTTAACATAGAAACAACACACGTAACAAGATCTGAGCAAAACACGAAGAACACGAAGTGGGTTTAACGTCAAGATCTGAAATTGGATCCAGAAATCAAGAGCTCGGGTTGCTAGAATGATTGTTAGATCATTCCAGCAGTAACCTGGCTCTGATACCAATTGTGAAGTCACTGGATCGGTAAACATCCGAGCATGTTCTTGACGGAAGGATAAACAACAGCAAAAACCAAGAGACAATCAATCACACGAACTATAATATAATGGTTTTATTGATAAAACCTAACGATTACAAGCTCGTTACAACATAAGAATCAAGACTCTTGGCAAGGGGAGATCGAGCATGATCTCCCCTCTCATCCGGCAGCCCTTGGCCCCGGGCAGACTCCCTCCCCAAACCCTTATCTCTCTACACATTGAAACTGGTATATATAGGCTTCGGCCCATATTAGATACGACTGGGCCCATTCGTGCGATTGGACCATGCGTATGGTTCAATCGTACGACTGGACCATACTTATGGTTCAGTCTTACGAATGACCCAATCGCATCTCTCAGTTGCACGACTGGCCCATTAGTAAGGCTCAGTCGCACGACTGAGTCTCATTCGCATATGCTCCTGCGAATGACCCAGTTTCATGTGTTTACAACATATCAGGTTTATTACATTAAGTCTAGACTATTTGACAAGCGACAGACACACTATATATGACAATATATGCTCCAACAATATTGGTCTTGGCTTCGGAAGATTTTACACTTAGAGTACTTTCTAGTGTGTTGTGTAACACTTCCGAAGCATTCTATACTTCAGTACTTAGTGCATGTTGTAGAGACACTTTGGATGTTTTGGGTTGCATCAGACTTAAGGAATTCTTACAGGGTGAAAGAAGGTAAATCTGAAGAACTGAGGAAGGAAGGAAGTCCATCCACTGAGCAAGGAAAAGAAAAAGATGATGCTGCTACCACTGTTGAGGAAAGCAAGTCAAGTACTCCGATGTGCCAATGTGAGAAGGCCTTAGGAGCTTAAAAGGTGGTAATGGGGCTTCTGTATGAGGTAATTCAGGATATGTGTTCTTCTGCATGTAAAATCAGATTATTTGGGGTTTATAAAGCTAATCGTCTATTAATTGATAATGAGAAAGATTTAAAAAGAATTAATGAGGAACTTAAAATAAATGAATCTAAATATTTTGTTAAACTAAACGAGGCTTTGAAAGAGAATGATCACTTAAAACGAATTGTTTTGGAAAGAAATGTTGAGATTAACACTTTGACTGAAAGGATTACTCTTGCTGAATTCGAGACAAGCAAACTTCAGTCAAAGCTAGATAAATAGACGACATCGGGAATGAATCATGATGATCTATGTAAATCTCAATGGGGGGCTATGATTAACACAGGATTGGGATATGAAAATGCTAAGGTTTATCCTCCTCCGAGTACTTACTGCTATTCTCCTTTGCCTGTTCCTCATCCATTCTTATTATTTAATCACAACAGATACTAACAGTATGTCTGCAGGTTTAGACTTTAGAAGGTGCGAATCATAAGCATGTTCGTGAGGACTACGATTATGGACCAACTAGTGGGCTTGGACGCACTAGTTTTAGTACTCCTGAGTTTCAACATCTTGTTTTAGATCATAAATCTAGTTTAAATTCTGTTTTTGTTTCTAGTGAATCTGTAATAGACTTTGTCTCATCATGTTCTCGCGATGTTTCTATTTCATCTTTAACTTCTGAAGATTGTGATGATGCTCGTGTTTCTGATTGTGTTAATAGTGTAAATAATTCCAGCAAAACGAACATCAAGAAAAATCAGACTAATTGCTTTGAAAAATTCTTTTCTCATCCTATTCCATCTTTTATTCAAATGAATAACTCTTTTTCAAACGAAAGGATATTGTCATCATCTAATGCTAGTACAAGTGGTACAAGTACTACATGTACTTCAAATGATAATTCATCTTCTTTTGTAAATAACTATTCTTTTTCAAATAAAAACAAACCTCGAGACATGTATGAGACATATAGTTATATAGATTCTAAACTGTCTGAATGTGATGAGGAAATACATATCGATCCTACCCTGTTACATAACAGACCTAGATTTAAGCCATACTGTTTTAGGTGTGGTAAAGATGATCATATAGTTAAGAATTGTCCAGAACTTCATCATAGACATACTAATATGAATTCTTTTGGAAATAGATTGACAAAATTAGTTAATAATTTTTTCTGTAAAAAATCTGTTTTTCCTAAACCCAAAGTTGCTCAAACTTGGGTCCCCATTTCACCTAGTTAACCTGTTCTTTGATATGTTTGCAGGAGTCATCCACGACGGTCGTTAACAGTGTATTGCATGTAGATAGTGGATGCTCTAGACATATGACGGGGCTCAAGGACTTACTGACCAATTATCGAATAATAAATGGAGGATATGTCGCATTTGCTGGCGATAAAAAGGGAGGGAAAATGATCGGTCAAGGAGAAGTTTCTAATGGGTCGCTAACTTTAGATAAAGTCAATTATGTACTCGAGCTTGCATTTAATCTGTTGAGTGTCTTTCAGATTTGTGATAAGGACATTTCGGTCTTGTTCAAATCCAATGAATGTCTCTTTTTAAAATCTGAGATTGATATTCCAGATGAGATGGTTCTAACGAGGGCTCCAAGAAAGAATGATACACAGCTTCTTGACGTGGGTTCAAGAGAGTCAACATCTACCATCACCTGTCTTCTTTCCAAAGCCTCCACTTCTGAGTCTTTTTTATGGCACCGCAGATTGGGTCACGTTAATTTCTAAAATATAAACAAATTGGTTAAAAACAATCTCGTTAGAGGACTACCTTTAAAAGATTTTTATGTGGTCAAAAAATGTATGGCCTGTGCCAAGGGTAAACAACATAAGAAACAACACAAGCCAAAACTTGAAAATAGCATATCTAATCCCCTCGAGTTGTTACACACCGGTTTGTTTTGCCCAATCAGTGTTAAATCAATTGCTAAAAAATCTTTTTGTCTTGTTGTAACAGATGATTTTTCATGGTACTCTTGGGTGAGATTTCTTGCTCACAAAGGAAAGGCTGCTGAGGAACTGCAGAAGCTAATTATGTCAATCGAAATTATAAGCAAGAGAAAAGTTATGGCAATCAGAAGTGACAACGATACCGAATTTAGAAATAAGATCTTTGATTCGTTCTGTGCTGCTAAGGGAATTTTAAGACAATTCAGTGCTGCAAGGACCCCTCAACAGAACGGAGTAGCTGAACGAAAGAATCGCACCCTTATTGAAGCCGCTCGTACCATGTTGATTGAATCTTCTCTTCCCATTATCTTTTGGGCGGAGGCGGTAAACTTGTTGGACCTCATATGCCCAAGACACATACAAGATTGATGTGGTTAGTACGTTATGATCCAAGTCAGGTCATACCCAATAACAAGCTATACAAACACTAATAAATGTTTGTTTGTTGATGAGATCATACAAATAAACATTGACACCAATTTAGAAAATGAGTTTTCTAAAACATTGCTTTGTCGTAGAACAACATTATATGGATAGTTTGTTCATGAGATATTATTTATTTCATTATTTAAGTTGGTTAGATATTAACAAATAAAAGTGTGTTATGGTTATAAAATTAAAATGGGTTTTAATTTTATAAAAACTTATGGTTGAAAGAGTAATTTTATGAAAGTTTCAAATGGGAGGGAAACCCATTTTGGGTTCAAAATTCGGCCGCCCATATGGGCTGGTTGTAGCCTTGTGTTTTGTCTTGTTTTTTGCAAGACTTAACTTACTCTTTCACTCAACCACAACACACACTTTTCTCTCACACACACAAAGCAAAAACTCTCTCAAAGAGCAATCCATTTTCGTTCAAAAGAGAAGAAAGAAAGGGATGAAAAATTTGATTTTTGTTTGCAGCACTTCAAGATCTTCTTGGCTGATTCGGATTGTTCAAAAGGGAGTACATCTTGGTGTTCTTCTACCTAAAAAGATTAGGTGTTTGTTTAGGCTTGTGGGTATACAAGCTTGAGGTTCTCTCTCTTGAAGGCTGGACATTTAACATCATCTCCACATTCATCTCATACATCTACAACTTTAGTACAAAAGGTTGTATCTCTAAACACCCTATGGTTGTTATGTTTTGTTTGATAGCATACTATTTCATATATATTTTGATCCTCATTCTTGGGTTTCGTTGGTGGTTTAATATGGCAAAAATTTTCAGATTATAAACCATATGTTAAACCTCTTATTCCGCTGCGTTTTCATAGTTTAAATGGTTAAACTAAGTGTTTTACATGTGACAAAACCCAACAATGGCATCTAGAGCCGGTTATGTGGAATATGTGCTTTAAAAGGTCTTGAAAAATTAGTTTTCATGGACTTTTTTAACCCATTAGGGGCTGCTTTTTTGTGGATTTATGAATCGATTAAACCTTGAAAGATTTAAATCAAATGGTTGATTGTGTTGTTTGGACAACCTTAAAGTTTTAGTTTATGTTGGCTGAAACTTTAGGGCTGAAATAAGGGATTCTTTGTTGTTCTTGGATGTTGAATGTGTTTCATATTATGGTGCATAACATAGCCTTGGCCTCATGTGTTTGGTTTTGGTTGATTGTTGTATGTCATGTTGGTTTGTTTCTTGAAAGGGTTGTATTTTGTGTTTTGTTTCTTGGGTTGTAATTTATTTATTCATTTGGTTATGTAATAAATAGATTAGGTGCATTTTTTTATTAGAAAAAATGTATTAGGATATGATTTTGTAAAAGAAGATGCACAAGATGAAGACTCAAAGAAGGACACAAAAGACATGGACACTTGAAGCATTTGGATGCGGATTCAAGTGGGAGTTCATGGACACATTTTGATGTGTCATATTCACCCTTAGGAAAGACCTTATGACAACACTTGTGATGGCAAACAAGTGTGGTCAACTTAGTGGCTATGGTTATGCACCCATGTTTGTATGTTTATGCTTGTTTGGATGTTTGTTGTTTGATTGTTTGGTTGATATTTGGATATACATTACAAACTCATTAACAAACTTAACAAGCTGAAAATTTGATGGTTCTTTATCATTAAGTGGTTAATAAAAGGTTATTAAAAGGATTAATGGTTTTAATAAAAGAGGTTTTATTAAAAGTGAACCATAGGGTACCTTGTATTTGAAAGCATGCAAATGTAAGGTACATAGAGTTTTCTAAACTAAGATTATGAAAACTTAAATTCCTTCTAAACAAGTTTAACACCATCCTTTTGCACAACACTTGAGTCATTTGGAAACTCTTAATGGGATAACTGTCACCTAACCATTTTGAGGGAACTTGTGATTTGAGGTGGGGATACCATATTTGTGGGATAAAGGTCACCTAACCACTTATGTTGGAAAACTCACATATGTGTGCAAGTACGGTAACTTGATTTGCAAACCATGTTAAATGGATCACCTACAATATGGTTTACAAAGGTGTTGATGGGATAAACATGCCGACTATACATATGATGTATAAAGTCGATCCCATACCCTAGAAGTTGCAAAGGGTTGCAATTGTCAAAACGTTGACTACCTTGTTAATTTAAATAATGGGATAAAGGTCACCTAACCACTATTTAAATGTAACGTTGGATTCTAGATTATAAAATAGTGTAAGACACTTAAAGGGGTTTTAATTATTAAAATATGAATAACATCGAAATTACTAAAATTGAACTTTGTTGTATTTTGTAGATGGCCACCAAAAATAATGATAACAATGAAATCCCGACCGCTCACTCACTATCATTAAGGACCATTCTCCAAAAGGAGCGTCTAAACCATAATAACTTTATTGATTGGTTTCAAATCTTGGGAATTGTTCTCAAGCAAGTGAAACGATCATACATATTAGACGATCCGATTCCCGATCAACCTAGTGAGGATGATGTGGAGGCCTATAATAATTGGGTGAAATACACTGAGGACTCGGTCCAAGTGTCTTGCCTTATGTTGGCAAGTATGACTCCAGATCTCCAAAAGGAGTATGAACATCATGGAGCGTAGAACATGATAACCCAGTTGAAGGAAACGTTCCAACAACAAGCACGGGTTGAGCGCTTCGAAATGGTTCGAGCACTCCATGCGTGTCGTATGGACGACACCCAATCTGTTTCATCTTATGTACTTAAGATGAAAAACCACATTGACCGCCTCAAACGGCTGAATTGTCCCGTCTCGAAAGAGTTGGCTACAGATTTGATCCTCAACTCTTTGTTAAAAAGGTTTGACAATTTTGTCATGAATTATAACATGAGCGGGTGGGACAAGAACATAAGTGAGCTTCACTCTATGCTCAAAATTGCCGAGGCGGCCATGGGTAAAAGGGTTATACCCGTTCTCACCATCAATGAAGGTGGGAACAAGAAGAGGCCTCACCCCGCACCCAAGGCAAATGTTGCCAAGGGTAAAGGGCACATTAGGGGAAAGGGAAAGGGAGTGGTAAGAGCGCCACCACCAAAACCAGCGGAGAAGAAGCAAAAGGTTGCGTCAAATGACCCATGATTTAAGTGTGGGGAGATTGGACATTGGGGAAGAAATTGCCTAGTCCATCTCAAAGAGTTGCAAGCAAAGAGGGATGCCGGGCAAACATCATGTACAATTTTCATGATCCATATTGATCTAAATGTAATATCCACTAACACATGGGTATTGGATACCAGATGTGGAACTCACATTTGCAACTTATTGCAGGGGTTCAAAAGAAGTAAGGACTTCAAGAAAGGGGATGTTAGCCTCTACATGGGGAATGGGGCAAAGGTTCAAGTTGAAGGCCGAGGGGACTACATATTGAAGCTTCCAAATGGTTTGGAAGAAATTTTGAACAATATTTTGTATGCTCCTAGTTTCACTAGGAACATTGCCCAATTAAGGCAATATGGTTTTGTTTTGTCATTTATTGAGAATGAAATTCATGTTTCTTTAAATGGCACGTTTTATTTTAAAGCTATTTCTATAAATGGTATTTATGAATTGGTTTGTGAAAACACATTATATGATAGCTCATTGTACCAAACCACCACTAAAAAACTCAAAATAGATTTGAGTGATACCTATCTTTGGCATTGCCGTCTTGGTCATATAAACAAAAAGCGCATACAAACACTTCAAAAGAACGGTCTTTTAAAAGCAAATGAATATGATTCATTCGATGTATGTGAATCTTGTTTACAAGGTAAAATGACTATGGCACCTTTTAGTGGCAAGTCCGAACGGGCAAAAATTTATTAGGCATCATACATTCGGATGTATGTGGTCCTTTTAAGCCAATGACTAGGTACCATGAAAGATACTTCATTACCTTTACCGATGGCTATAGTCGATACGGTTATGTGTACTTGTTAAGACACAAAGATGAAGCTTTTGAAATGTTCAAAATCTTCCAAAATGAAGTAGAAAATCAACTCAACAAGAAAATGAAAATTCTCCACACCATTAGAGGAGGTGAGTACCTAAGTGATGCCTTTAGAGACCATCTTAAAAGATGTGGTATTGTCTCACAACTATCTCCACCTGGAACACCACAACATAATGGCGTATCCGAGAGGAGAAATCGAACTCTATTAGATATGGTTCAATCTATGATGGCTAGAAGCTCACTGCCTCTATCATTTAAGGGTTTCGCTTTGCTCTCTGCGGCCCGTATTTTGAATATGGCCCCAACAAAGAAAGTGGAAACGACACCTTTTGAAATATGGCATGGAAGGGTTCCATCATTGTCATATTTAAAGGTATGGGGTTGTGAGGCTTATGTTAAGACTCCCACCTCAAACAAGCTAGAAAGCCATTCCACTAAGTGTATCTTCATCGGATATCTCAAAGATTCCATGGGATATTATTTCTATGATCTATTGGAACAAAAGGAGTTTGTTGCCAAGAAGGCTGAGTTCTTAAAAGCAAAGTTCCTTACGGAAGGAACTAGCAGTAGAAGTGTGGATCTTGAGGAGGATCAAGAACCACAAACCAATACACGTTTGGTTGATACTAGCACTCAACATGAGGATGTTGAAAATGATCAAGTGGTTGATCAAATTACACAGAATATTCGCAGATCTGGTAGAATTAGTATTCCACCAAAAAGATATGGATTTTTCGTAGATGGATGCTATGTGGTAGATTTAGATGAACCAACCACCTATCATGATGCAATGTCCAATTTGGATTGTGACAAATGGCTTGAAGCCATGAACGTTGAGATGCAATCCATGTATGACAACCAAGTGTGGGACTTGGTTGAGCCACCTCTTAACTCCAAGATAGTTGGAAGTAAGTGGGTTTTCAAGAAGAAAACCGATATGCATGGAAACTTGGATACTTATAAAGCTAGACTTGTAGCAAAAGGTTTCACTCAAACTCAAGGGGTTGATTATGATGAGACTTTCTCACCGGTTGCAATGCTAAAGTCTATTAGGATATTGTTTGCCATAGCTGCTCATTATTATTATGAGATTTGGCAAATGGTTCAGCCTGAAGGTTTTGTCAACTCAAAACATCCTAACAAAGTATGCAAGTTAAAGAAATCAATCTATGGACTGAAGCAAGCATCAAGAAGTTGGAATCACCGTTTTGATGAAGAAATAACCAAATTTGGGTTCATCAAAAACGCTGATGAAGCATGTGTATATAAGAAGACTAGTGGGAGCATCACTATTTTCTTAGTATTGTATGTCGATGACATCCTACTATTTGGAAATGACATTCCAACCATGGAAGGTGTAAAAGCCTGGCTTGGAAGCTATTTCTCCATTAAGGATCTTGGTGAAGCCGCCTATATTTTAGGAATAAAGATCTATAGGGATAGATCAAGGCGGTTGATAGGTTTGAATCAAAGTGCATACATTGATAAGATCTTGAAAAGGTTCAAGATGGAAAACTCTAAGAAAGGTACCGTACCTATTCAAAGAGGAACAATATTGAGTAAGACTCAATGTCCAGGCTCAAAGGATGAGCAAGACAAAATGAAGGGAATCCCGTATGCGTCTGCTATAGGATCCATCATGTATGCAATGATATGCACTAGACCGGACGTGTCATTCGCTTTGAGCATGACAAGCCGATACCAACAAAATCCTAGAAGCAGTCATTGGATGGCTGTTAAGAACATACTTAAGTACCTAAGGAGGACCAAAGATATGTTCCTAATCTATGGATCTGGTGAAGAGGAGCTTGTAGTAAAAGGTTACACGGATGCGAGTTTCCAAACTGATCGGGATGATTCACGATCACAATCGGGGTACATTTTCATCTTGAATGGAGGAGCAATCTCTTCGAAGAGCTCTAAGCAAGATGTGATGGCATTATCAACTACAGAGTCAGAATACATCGCCGCTTCATTAGCAGCTTGGGAAGCTGCATGGTTAAAGAAGTTCATTGCCGACCTAGGGGTGGTCCCTTCCATTCAGGACCCCTTAGAAATTCTTTGTGATAATAAGGGTGCGATTGCTCAAATCAAGGAACCCCGTGCACATCAAAAGACTAGGCACATTGAACGATGATTCAATTACATAAGGGATGTTGAAAAGGGAAAGATATGTATTCGCAAAGTTCACACGGATCAAAACATTGCGGATCCACTCACGAAGCTTCTTGAAAAGGCGAAGCATGAAAGTCATGCTAGTGCCATGGGTCTTCAATATTCTAGTGACTGGATTTGATCTTTAATTTCTGTAATGAGATATTATAACCCTTTATTATTTGAATAAATTATTCGGTTATAATAATTCAACTAATATTCCTATTTTGCATGTTTAAAATCCATGAGTAAATTATTTACTCAGAATGTCCGTAGTTGTTCATGCTTGTGGGAACAAGTATGAAGGTAATGCTATTATGAACTTGGATTGGTAGATATTCATATGGATGAATATAGAGCAAAAGGTTGCTGCCAAAGTTCATAGATATTTGTGGGATGCAAATATTGGACTGACCTACACCTAAAAAATTACTACATGGAATCTTCCTGATTGATCATAAGTAATTTTGAGTAAAGGCGAACATCATTTGGTATCCTCTGACCTGAGATACATATTGGGTCTTGATATTTACCGAATATTATATTTTGACTTAGCTCTTCGCTATTCTGAAACATGGCAGTACATAAGTCTGAGTTCAGGTATGATATAAGGTAATTGTGAGAGACGTATGTTGTCAAGATGGAATTGGTTCCTCTTATTCGTTGAGAGTAAGATGTCTAAGGCCTGATAAAGTTAAATCAATGGAGAATGATCACACTGTGTCTCTAGGATTTAACATGACATCTGCCACAAAAGGATAGATGATTGATTCACCTAAAACATTTCAAGTATGGTACATGAAGGAGATGATGTTATTGAATGTCACTTAGTCATACGTTTTAAGGGTAGTAAACCGTTGTTAGGCAGTATTTACTGCTTGCATCAATCTTCTATGAAATTTTGTGCAAGTGGGAGATTGTTGGACCTCATATGCCCAAGACACATACAAGATTGATATGGTTAGTACGTTAGATCCAACTCAGGTCATACCCAATAACAAGCTATACAAACACCAATAAATGTTTGTATGTTGATGAGATCATACAAATAAACATTGACACCAATTTAGAAAATGAGTTTTCTAAAACATTGCTTTGTGGTAGAACAACATTATATGGATAGTTTGTTCATGAGATATTATTTGTTTCATTATTTAAGTTGGTTAAATAATAACAAATAAAAGTGGGTTATGGTTATAAAATTAAAAGAGCTTTTAATTTTATAAAAACTTATGGTTGAAAGAGTAATTTTATGAAAGTTTCAAATGGGAGGGAAACCCATTTTGGGATCAAAATTCGGCCGCCCATATGGGCTGGCTGTAGCCTTGTGTTTTGTCTTGTTTTTTGCAAGACTTAACTTACTCATTCACTCAACCACAACACACACTTTTCTCTCAAACACACAAAGCAAAAACTCTCTCAAAGAGCAATCCATTTTCGTTCAAAAGAGAAGAAAGAAAGGGCTGAAAAATTCGATTTTTGTTGCCAGCACTTCAAGATCTTCTTGGCTGATTCGGATTGTTCAAAAGGGAGTGCATCTTGGTGTTCTTCTACCTAACAAGATTAGGTGTTTGTTTAGGCTTGTGGGTATAAAAGCTTGAGGTTCTCTCTCTTGAGGGCTGGGCATTCAACATCATCTCCACATTCATCTCATACATCTACAACTTTAGTACAAAAGGTTGTATCTCTAAACACCCTATGGTTGTTATGTCTTGTTTGATAGCATACTATTTCATATATATTTCGATCCTCATTCTTGGGTTTTGTTGGTGGTTTAATATGGCAAAAATTTTCACATTATAAACCATATGTTAAACCTCTTATTCCGCTGCGTTTTCATAGTTTAAATGGTTATTCTTCATGGCTATTCTTCATGGCTATTGAACACTCAATCTCAGAAGACGAAATTCGGTGCCGTGTCTGATGAGTGTTACTTCATTGGCTATTCTTCATCTCAAAAGGCTTATCGGGTGTATAACAAGAGAACACGTATTATTCAAGAGTCGTTCTATGTTGATTGGCGGGAAACTAATTCCTCCGATGTTCGATCTGAACCAACATGGTTCTTTGACTACGATACGGTGTTTAATTCCTTTAATCTTCCTATCTTTGACAATGATGTGTCTATCTCCAATGTTCAAACAAATATCATTCCTCCAACTCCATTACCTGTCATTCGTCAAGACCATTCCACCTCATCTGCAAATGATGTCATGTCAGTTGATATTACATCGTCTTCTTCATCATTTGATCTTCCACCTCCACCTGTTTTTGATTCCCTTCCTTCATCACCAACATCTACCTCATCACTGCAAGTACCATCCCTTTCACCTTCATCTACCCATCCATAATCTATCAGCCCACCTTCTCCAAACATCCTACCTATACCTGTTTTCTAATCACTGCCTTCTCGTATTTGCACTTCAAAAAGATTAGCTTCACCCTTCCAAGTTAGTCCAGGAGTCCTCTCGGATGCAGGTCTTTTCAAAGCACAAAGTTTCAGTGATCTCTTATGCAATTGTGTTATTGATTTCAAAACCTTGAAAGATCATCCTCATCATAACATCATTGGATCCATCACCGATGGAGTACGGACGTGGAGTCAATCTGGTTTGATTAACATTTGTCTCTTCTCTTGTTTTATATCCCAAGTCATTCCGAAAAACATTCATGCAGCTCTCCAGGACCCTTGTTGGGTTAAATCATTGCAATTAGAGCTACAACAATTCACAAAGCTCAAAGTGTGGACTTTGATTGATCTTCCACCAAACAAATGCCAAATTGGCATAAAATGGGTTTTTAAGAACAAACCCGATGACCGTGGCATTGTGGTGCGGAACAAATCAAGATTGGTAGTGCAAGGATTTGCTCAAGAAGAAGTGATTGACTATACCGAAGTTTTTGCTCCTGTCGCCCGTTTTGAAGCCATAAGAATTTTTCTAGCTCATGCCGCTCATAAACAGTTCAAAGTCTATCAGATGGACGCTAAATGTGCCTTCCTGTATGGAGACATTGATGAGGAGATATACGTGTGTCAATCACCTGGTTTTGAGGATCCCGATTTTCCTGACAAAGTTTATAAACTTGAAAAGTCTCTTTATGGTCTTTATCAGGCCCCTCGAATCTGGTATGAGACTCTAACACAGTATCTCTTAAGCAATGGATTCTCTCGTGGCACCATAGATATGACTATATTCAAGAAGGAAGTGGATGGTGAGATGCTAATCGTACAAGTCTATGTCGATGATATTATCTTTGGCCCCACCAATCCAAAATTATGTCGGGATTTTGAGGAGGTAATGCATGGTCGTTTTGAAAGTCGAACATTAAAGAGAAGCTGAAGAAATTCAAGATGGATGATGCTTCCCCTTAAATGACTCCATTTACTACTCAAACTTGTCTCACTCATGACGAGAATGGGAAACCTTTTCATCCTCATCTCTACAGTTCTATGATCGGTTCCCTTATGTATCTGACAGCAAGTCGTCCCGACATCACCTTTGTTGTAGGATATTGTGCTTGATACCAATCTGCTCCGAAAGAGTCTCATGAAAAAGCAGTAAAACAGATCTTTCGTTATCTTAAAGGCTCTTCTCGTTTGGGTCTTTGGTATCCTTATGGTGGGAATTTTGATTTACATGCATATTCTCATAGTGATTCTAATGGCTGTAGGTTAAACAGAAAATCGGTTACTGGTGGGCGTCAATACTTAGGAAATTGTCTGGTTTCATGGCAAAGCAAGAAACAGACCACTGTTCTCTCTCTAAGAGAAAAGCAGAATATATGGCTGCCTCCAATTGCTTTTCACAAGTACTCTAGATCCAGCATCAGATGATTGACTATGGGATCAACTTTCTCCACACAATGTTGTTCTGTGACAACGAAGCAGCCATTGGGATCGCCAAGAATCCTATTCATCATTCCCGAACCAAGCATATTGAGACACGGATTCATGCAATTCGTGATGCTCAAGAAAAAGGTTTCATTGATATTATTTCTATTGACACCAAAAACCAAAAAGCAGATCTTTTCACAAATTTGATAAGCCTCGTTTTTATGAATTGATCTCTATGTTAGGTCTAATATCTTTTTAAAAACTCTTTTTCTTAAATAATAATAACAAAAATATAATAAAAGAAAATAAAATAAATAAATAAATAAATAAATAAATAAATAAATATATATATATATATATATATATATATATATATATATATATATATATATATATATATATGTATATATATATATATATAATAATAATAATAAATTTCCACATCTTTCTTAGGTATAGAAATTTAGGGGGAGAGTAAGTAATTTAAATAAATAAATAAATAAATAATAAAAAGAGTTTTGAGAACTTGAGTCGAGATGACGAGAAACGATTCTATATCTTCTGGATATGCGTGTTGGTGCATGACTGGCGTCTAAAATGAGAAATGATCGTAACTAATGTTGTTATCTGATTTAAATCTTATTTTTTATTTGCAAATAACTGAAAAGCAAACAGGTTCTTTAATGATATGCTTGGTAGACTCAACCTGAAGAATAAAGTAGACAGCAGCATAATGATTTAAATTAAAATATATGCTAAAGGATGTCTAGATTTACGTAATCATTTTGGCCTGCATGAAAACTGAGTCCCGACAAAAATTTGATTGAGAATTGATCTTTTGCCCACCATGATACAAATCATATAAGCCATATATTTGAGCCATGATTGGTGTGTTTATGTGTCTTGTGTTTGTGCTAATCTCCTCTGCTGTACGGAAGTAATGACCTGGAGTGATGATCTCCTTTGCTGTACGATAGTATTGACCTGGAGCTCTCATCGGCACATGATTAATTGGTCATCTCCTTTGTTATACGTGAGTATAGACCTGGAGCTCTCATCATTTTAATCTAAGTTGTGACAAATCATCTAAATGATGAATTCCTCATAGAATGCAATATTCTGTTGATAATCACTTACACATTAGTGCAGAAGCCTTGCTTATAAAGATTGTAACAAAATTCAAGAAATCCTGAGGTTGGGTGAGGGTTTTCGCCAAATGATTGTGGGGTCCTAGCATTCTAAAGCATTTAATCGAACATTAACAAATCATCTTCTGCTTGTTGAAAAAGATAGGGCATGGGTTTAAGTGGACAAACATGTCAGCAATCGTTATTGACATGTTTGAGAATTTCAAGTTCATTCAAAGTCCGTGATTAGATACATTTATCAGTGTGATCTCATTGTTTGTCGATGATTTAATTCATCTTTGCGCTAAAGCATATCCTGAAGATGGGATCTCATGATTGATTCAGTTTTGGGTTTAATAAAATATAAAATAATTATTACAATATTTTTTCTTAGTTTTTAAAGTTCTGCGAAATTATACTTTCGCAGTCAGTTTCGCAGGGGGAAATTGTAGTTTCGTTCGGTACTCTCACTCTGTGCGAAGTCAATTTCGACTAGAGTTTCGCCTGGCGAAATTACAGCTTCGCCTGGCGAAATTGTAGCTTCGCCTAGCGAAATATTTAACTCATTTTACGAAATTTCTTCCTCATTTTCGCACAATCGAATGTTTAGTCTCCCTAGGGTTGTTCTGTGAACTCCAAAGGTGATTTTGACATTTTCGTGATTTTGTTATCCATTGATCGTTAATTTTTGTTCGCAAGTGAGTTTCGAACTCAGAACCATCACTTTATCTCGTTTAATCGGCTCAAGACTCTTCGGTACCTTCGCAGTTCTTACTGCGAAAGTACCGATAGTCCAGCGAAACTGAATGAAAGTTCATGGTTTTTAGCGAAACTGTGAGGTTATGCTGTCCGAGCGAACTTAACAGTTTCACTGGCTAAACTTTAGTTTCGTTGTGCTGAAACTATTATTTCGGCTTGACGAATCTACATCACTGATCTGCCGAATTTAATGTGCCCTTGCTGGCGAAACTATACTTTCGTCTGCCGAAACTATAACTCATTCTGCGAAACTATAGTTTCGGCTAGCGTAATTAATTTAATTTTTGTTTAATCTTTATTCTTCTCTTATTCTTATCTCATATTAGCATTTAATCATTAATTCTAATGCATTACATTTCATTCTCAAGTTTAAATGGCAAATCTGAAATTTGATGAGAGAAACGACATCACAGCCATCTTAGATGATACACATCCTAAAGCAGCTGGCTTTAGAGACTGCATATGGTGGTTGCAAGGATCTCCTATTGCTTATGCTATCTCTCATTCTACTACCATCTATGATCTTCACATTAGAGATTTTTGGAGATCAGCTGAGTATGATACTAGAGGAAACACACAAAGGATTACTGCTAAAGTTCTGGAGCATGAGGTGTCTATTACAGCTGAGACTATCTCGAGGATCCTAAGACTAGATGAAGATTCAGGAGAGGAAGTTTCTATGACTGATGCTGAGGTGTTTGCAGCGTTTAGGAGTATGGGATATGAGGGACCTGCTTTTGGCACACGAAAAGAGATCAAGAAGTCCTTCCTTTTAAAGGAATGGAGATACATAGCCCACGTCTTTATTATGTGTTTAGATCACCGTAAAGGTGGATCAGATGGGCTGAACCTAGACTGGGCAAAAGCCATGGTGTTACGCTGTAAAGGAGAGAAAGCAAACATTGCTAGGCTGATATTTGCATGTATGGCAGAAAATGTGATGGCACTGAAGAAGGATAAGTGGCTGTTGTACCCTAGATTTCTGCAGATGATCTTTGATGATCTAATTTCTGATGTGCCAAGACACGGGGAGGTTAAAAGGTTGGTGCAGATGAACACCTGTATTTTCGCAGATTGTTGTGCCATCCGACATGACTTTAGTGGAAAGATCACCCATCTGTGGGAGAACATGTACCCACCTGAAAGATGGAATTATATTAGGAGGGTGGATGAGTCAGAAAATAAGAGAGCTGAGGAAACCCGGGCACAGCAGACAGATGCTGCTAAGAAAAGAAAAAGATATGCGAAGAAAAAGGATTATGACTTCGAAGAGGACGTGAATGAAAGGGCTGACAAGATAAGGGTTGAGAAAGAGAGAAGGTCGAAAAAAAGCTGATATAGGAGAGTTTGAAAGGAGAACCAAGCAAAGACACCAAGAATTTACAAAAACCTCAAGGAGAGAAGAAAGAGGTGGTTTAGATGAGGATGTGATTCGAACATCAACAGCTCTCTTGCTAATGAACTGAGCATAATGAAAACAAAACTCACTAATCAAGAGATACGAGAGAGTCAAAAAGATGAAGTGATTGAAGGGATGAAGAAGATGTTGGTGGATCAAAGCTTGCTGATAAAGAAGCTGTTTAAGCAGATAAATGAGTTAAAAGCTGCTGCCGGCCTGCCCAATCAACTTACTCAATTTGAGTTAGATGATTTAACTAATGTTTCCAAATACCCATTCTAGGTACATCCTCCAGGGCGGGAGAGGGCACATCTGGTGCAGCGACTGAAAGTGTAGGAGGTTCTGGAGTAGAGAAGGAGAATGAATCCATGGAGAATGTGGAGGAGATAATATAAGCTAGGTTTGTTAGTATGCAGTTTGATTTTGAGAAGGATTTGGTGGGTGAAGAAGTGATAGTAGAGAAAAATGCTGAAAAGGATGCTGAAAATGGCAAAGGGCTAATTGATGAAGAGGAAGATGATGAGCAACTGGTTGACTATGATTTTGAACCATAGTTTTATAAGGTTGATGAAAGGCCACTGGTATATGTAGCCAAAAAGGGAGAAGTAGATGGAGATGTTTTTGAAATGGCTATAGAAGAATGGTTCGTTAGAGAAAAAGAGCCTGAAGAACTAACTCTCCTATTCCAAAACTTGGAAGAATTGAGCAAGAAGGAGGCTGATAAGAGAATAAATAGCTGGTGTTACAACTCCAACCTCAAGATGTTCATGATTAAAAGGAGAAGGGGTGGTATTTCTTACATGAAGAAGAGTAAAGCATTCACGACCTTGCCAAAGTGGGATTTGAGGAGGCTAGCAGCATTGCCATTACTGAATGCTCATCTTAGTGAAAGAGCCTCATTATTGGAAAAGGAGATAAAAAATAGGTTAAAAGACAATTTTGAGTCCTTTGGATTTATGAAAGTGGAGAGAAGACGATCAAAGAAGGACAAGGATTGGGAGACTGGAAAGGGAAAGATTGTTCTGAGGGTAAAGCTCCCAAAGACCGTGAATAGGGTCAAATTGGCAGATCCCCTCTCCCAACAACTACAGAATTTTGAGAAGTGGTTTTATGATAACAATACGGGGGAGGTGGTAATCAGAGTGAAGAATGGTGGTGAATTCAAAGTCTTTGATCTGATGGAGTTTTTCAGCTTTTGTGATGAAGATCTGCTGGTTCTCTGCGAGAATCATATCAAAGCAGGTGCTAGTGAAGAGACAAGGAAGGAAGCCAGCCTATTTATAACTGTGGCAAACAAGATCAGAGGTGTAAGGGCAAAGGTCAAGAGGGTTGCAGAGAAAGTGAGGCCCCAAGATGATCTAAACATGGACATATAGGATCTGGGCAGACAGTTTGGGCAAGCTAGTGCTTATCCCAAAGGGGCTAATGAAGCAGGAAGAGACCAAGGTGAATCATTTGCTGAAGTCCCTAAGGAGGTTGCTGCAGGAGCTATAGAAGATAGATCACAAGTAGCGGAGGAAACTGGAGCTGACAAGATAAATCAAGACGAGTGAAGGCAGTGAGTTCCAACCTAGGGGGAGTATTGAAGATCATGCATAGGTTGGACTCACCTTAGATTAGAATGTTTACACTTGCTTGTAATAGGTCTTATGTTATCTTACTTTTGTATGTAATTTGTTTTATTATGTTTTGCAGTCCAGCGAAACTATGAGCGAAACTATAGTTTTGCTCACAGTCAGCTCTTTAGTTCTCTCGACAAAACTGTTGTTTCTGCCGGGCAAAACTACAGTTTTGGCAGAACAGTTTCGCTGACAGCGAAACTGTCTCCGAAACTAAGACTGCTATATATAGTTATGATTATATTCATTGTGGTTAAGCTTGCAAAAACCCTAATCGTTTATTCCTGTTGCAAGTGTGTATTGTAAGCATTTTATTTACTGATATATCATTGTGCTTTGTTATTATTGTTTATGTTGAGCATCATTCCTTTATTTTGAATCGTTTGTGGTTGCTCTCAATCTTCATCATCTTTGTTTCTTATTGTTTGTATTTTGATATTGAACAATCCAACATCTCATTTGTACTTGAAATCGATCAAATGGACCAACAAACAGTAAGTAATATGAAATAAAGTGGTATAATTTTGATCACAATTTTGAGAAACACTTTGTATATTGTATTGTAAATTTTCACAATAGTTTACTTTCTCAAATATGAGTACACGATTTGTTACCATTCCCTCACCAACATTTTGACCTCCTTTGTATCTACACCAAATGCCACATATGAAGCATTTTTATGTTTGAAGTCATGGAGTAGAGAACAGTTTCCTGTCATGTGCCTGGAACAACAACTGTCAACACACCACTTGTTGTTAGTCCTCAATGTTTGTTCCTACACAAATCATGAAATCAATTAGAATATGGAACCCAAGCCTTAATGATCTTGGACTTACCACAAGTGTCTAAAATTGTTACTCTCTTATGAATGAGTCTTGATATTTCGGTGTTTGTTTTAGACTCATTTGATTCATTATGTGCCATTTGAGGTGAGGATGATTCTGTTGAAGGTGGGCCAGAAACACTTTGTTTTTGTTTCATAATCACTTCTTACTTCATCTTCTCCTTTTTTATATTTTTCTTTGATTTTGATGATGAACCTTGATTGAATAATGTTTTATCATCCTTTGATTTTGATTGTGGTATTTCAGTACCCTTCTCACAATGATCAAAGAAGGTGTCATGAGCATTGGTTGTCTTTTTCTTCAACTCTACCTTATTGTGAGGTGTTTTGAGTTGAGGATGTGGTTTTTTCTTCTTCCTCATTGGTTTATCATCAGCAGATGGTTGCTTCTTAAATTTTGGCATCTTTTGTTTTTGTTGCTGCTTCTTGGGCATTGTATCTTCATGACTATCACTTCATTGTGAGTCTTATTCAACCTTTTCAGATTGTTGCTTATTTGTGCTCTTTGTTTTATTCTTTTTGTTTAAATAACATTCTTGAGTGGAATGATTATTTTTTTCACAAATAACACAATGTTTGTTGAAATAACAATCAGAAGTCATGTGATTGTTCATATTACAGATGGAGCAATAGCTGCTGAAGTAGCATTCTTCAGTGTTGTTATTTTGCATATCACACCACTTGCAATATTTATTTTCTGAGTCACTTTCAGATTCAATCACTTTATTCTTCTTTTGCTGCTTTTGAGCCTTCAACTCTTTTTCAAATTTTGCAGCTGATGAATCCTTAACATTTCCAAACATGATGTCAAAGGGTTCTTGCTTAGTAGCAGATGATTTTCGTTGCTTAGGATTCACAACTTTCTATTGCTTGGCCTTTTTAATGTTTGAAGGAACTGATTTTTGTTTCCGTAGATCTTCTACGGATTCAGCAAATTTTTGCTTTCGTTGATCTTCTACAGATGTTAATTACTCAACATGTTTCTTCTTTCGAGGAAGATCTACTCATGATGTTTTCTTTGTCTTTTCTGCGGAAGTAATTTTTACATCTTCAGTAGAATTGATCTTAACATCTGTTCACTTGTATTTGATGATTTTTGTTGTTTGTTCACTTGAAGACTTTCATTCAGCTAAGCAATCCTCTTGTAAATAGTTTTTAACATTATTCTTTGTTTTAGAGGATAAGGCAGCTTGATTTCTTCAAGAACTTTGGGCATGATTGGTTCAAAGGATACATTCTCTTCCTTACCCATAACATCATGATTTTGCTCATCATGTTCATCAAAATATTCAAATCCTCACACTCATCATAGTCAAATTCTAAGTCATTTTGTTTTAAATTTTCCGATTCAGAAGACTCAGTTTCACTCACCTTAGTTTCATGACCATTTGCCAATTGATTTGTTTCAGGTTTTAATTCAATTTTAGTACTTGGCACAAAGTGGTTTGGCAACCTGTTAGTCATTGAATCAGGTAAAGGTGTGTAATTATCATTCAAATGGGGTGCAACAACATTAAATCCCAACCCATTTCTTTGATTCAATATAAGAATTTAACAATTTTACATATTGCTGAGATGATAATTGAAACTTCTGATGTTTCACTTCAGTTGATGCATGATCAGACATGGATTTTGTTAAGGATGTGGTCAGATGCTCAACTTGGGCTTTAAGATTGTAATTTTCAGAAACAAGTTTATCTAAATCTTTTTGTAAAGTGGTAATTTTGATTTGTTGTAACTTATGCTCTCTTATATGAGATTTATTTAACACCATTGTTTCTTTTACTTTGTTTGCCAGTTGTTGAGCATGGACTCTATTTCTTTCTACCTCCTCAACACACATTGATGAACATAATCTATCCCTTACCTCTCTAGCCATAGGTGGGACCTTGTTCTCCATGTTGGCTATTAATTCTTGATTTTCTTCAAACACCTCCTTCTTATACATGCTCTAGTCATATGTTGCATCTTGAAGAATTATTAACCTAGTTTCTTTGGTTTCGCTTTGTCCTGCTGATGAGCTTGTGGCTGGTGGTGATGAGTTTGTAAGCTGAGGTTGTTTGAAAGTTCTTTGAATTGCTGATGGCTGATGATATTATTGTTGTTAAGACTGATGTTGTTGATTTTGCCTCATGTCAAAAGTTGATTGTTGATTGCACTCCCTTGAGAAATGCCCATATAAATTGCATTTGAACCATCTCACCTTTGACTTATCAACATCACTCTTTGTTGTTCTACATGTTGTAGCCAAGTTTTTGTTTCTTCTTAGATACTGTTTGGCTTTATATGCAATCATGGTCATTTGCCATTGAAGATCCGTCTTTTCTACTTCATCTGGATGAAGTTCTTCGAGATCGTGTTGACAAATGTGTGGAGGTGTTAGAGTGCTACCCAGATATGCTTGAAAGCTTGAACTGAAAGCTGTAAAAGTTGCTTTTTGCTCTTTTGAGTTAAGTACCATAGTAATTGGCTCTGTTTGATTGTTGTTGGAGAAGGATGCCTTTGCTAATGCAGCAGATGAACCTTTTCTTTCATTATGCCTTCCTTTCTCCTTTGCTGACTTATTTTGAGAGTTTGATCTGAAAGATTTCGAGGCATAAAAACCAACTTCTTCCTTATCATCACTCAAAGCACAAGAGCTTTCATCATCACGATTTGAAATAAAATCACTTCCTGAACTTTTAGTTTCTTTAAATTGATAAGGAGCAACATGTGATTTCACACTCTTGTTTATTGAGTTTTCATCCATTTCAAGTGCTTCCACCTTAGCTACCAATGTATCTAAACCAATGGTTTTAAGATCAAGGGTATTCTTGAACATGGATACAGTTTGTGTCTAACTTTCAGGTAAAGTATGAAGCATCTTCTTGTTCAACTCCCAATTGGTGTATTTCAATTCTAAGATATTCATCTCAGTTACCAATTGCATAAATCTGTGGAGTTGTTGAGGTACATATTCACCCTCAATATAATAAAATGTTTCATATTGTGAGCGAAGTGTATCCTTCCTTATGCTTCTGATCTCATCACTCCCTTCACAGAGAGTGTGACGTATCTTCCATAAAGAATTTATTGTTTTATAGTTTTCATACCTCATTAATAGATCTTTAGGTAAAGCCATACTAAGTATACTATATGCTCTAATATCAACTTTGACCTTCTTTGCATCTTCAAGTGATAGGTCCTTCAGGCTTACGAGTTGATCGTTCTCCTTATAATTAGGTCCAAGTGTTGGTGGAATGTATGGACCTTTAGTAATTGACACCCATAAGTCAAAATCAGTGTAGTTCACATGATTACTGAACCTGATCTTCCATGATTTGAAATCAACCTTGTTTTCCATCTTTGGAGTTTGATATGATGATCCACCAAGTGAATTACTCAATATAGTTAATGTGTTTATAGTTAACTAAAACATAATTCCTTTGTAAATGATCTAATTAATAACAAACACTTAATTATCGGTTAATTAAGTTGTTACAGTCAAAATTAGTCAATCCTCGTAATGAAATATCTCCAGATATTGAAGCGAGGGTATTTGATGGTATGTTATTATTCAGTTTGTTTGAACAACCATTGATTATCGATCAATAACACAGATCTACGAATCAAATTGATATTGATGTAGATTGGTATTAGTCGAGCAATGGAACAATACTCGTCGACCAATAAATCAGGGTTTGATGATTTTAGTTTGATTTACACCAAATTTTTTAGCAGAATTCCTTTGTTAGCTATCGATTAGCTTAACTCGACTTGTATTTGATTAGATCATTCAATAACACCCTTGATGTAAGGCCCTGTTCCCGGGATGCTCACACTTGGTTAATCATTGCTCATAAAACTTATAATTACATTTAACTTTCATAAACAACGCAGCGGAATCATCAAAATAAACATCTCATTTCTATATAAATGCTTTGGAAAGTTAATACAATCGTTCATTTAAAAATATCATTCCTTCGCATTACAATGCAAAAAAATTAAACAAAAGAATGCCATCCAAAAGAGCTGAGTAGCCGCCCCGTGTCATCCTCAGCAACATTACCTGCCAACTGGAAACACATATAAAGTCAGCATTGCTGAGTGAGTTCTAGTTTTATAATAAAACATACTTTACTTTCATTAAAACCGTTCGTTACTTTTGCATGTGATCACACATCATACGTACACATAGATAATATCATTATTATCTTCATTATTCGGTTTTTCTTTCACTTTTCATATCTTCTGTACCAATTCCATGTGCTACACCCTAAACTATATGGCTACTGGGCCGAAGTCTATAAATAGACAGCTATACGTGGTGCCGCAGTACCGGGGTAAGCGGTAGAGGTTCTATACAAATGGTCGATCACAAAGACGGACCCCGATGTGCATCCTTCTGGGGTCGCTAACCCACACACCGTTGGACTAACACCGCTCATTGGGCGTGTTCCTTCCATACATTTGCTTGCAAGCCTTTCATTACTTTCGTTCATTTATGCATGCATTCTTTCGTTCCGTTCCTCTTTTCATTATCTTACACTTTACATTACATAATACTTTTCGTTCATTCATTAACATTCAAGAAAATCCAGAGGAAGACAATCAAATAAAACAAGGAACATAATAAACGTACAGCATCATCATACGAGGCATAAGATAAACATATATAACAACATACATAAGCAATAAACCCACATCGACAACATGCCCCAAACACTAACTATGACTTCAAAAGTCAACTTACAGGAACCTCCGGGAACCTCCCATATCATAGCCTACCTCTACACAACTCCCCAAAAGTCAGAAGGTTAAACTAGGCTCTTTCGGGTGCACGAGCCCTATTTGGGCATATGGACACCCTTCAGTCGCATGGCCTTCCATGTGAATGAACACCAGGCGAATGGACATCAGGCAAATGAACCAATGCGGATGGACACTATGGGTGAATGGACCCTCAATCGCATGACTCCATGCGAATGAACCTTAGTCGCACGACTCACAGGCGTATGGACTCCAATCGCACGACTTGCATGCGTATGGACCCCAGTCGCATGAATAGCATGCGCATGGACCCCAGTTGCATTCCTTTCGGTCGCATGACCTCCAGTCGCATGCCATTCGGTCGCATAGCCCTAGCTGATGCAAAATACAGTTCACTCCCGAACCCAATCTGCCATTTTCGGCCTCCAAGCTCTCATAAACCTATTCTAAACTCAAATCAACCATCCTAAACCTTAGAAACATCTACCACAACACCAAACAAGCACACACAAGCCAGAAATCAAACCCTAAACGAACCACACACAACGCATACACACGGGTTCAACACACACACATTCATAAACGGGTTTTCTATGTGTTCCAGCCCCAAAATTAGTTGAAAACACGTAAAAGAGGGGTCTTAGAACTCACACAAACGACCACAACAAGAAAAGCTTAGAATCAACACGCTACACTTCAACTTTCCTGCCCGAAATCACGAAAACGAGCCTGAAAACCCTTTTTCTCCTTCTCCTCTTCTCTTGGCTGATTTTTGGTAAGGGTGGGGAGAGTGAGGGCTGCGCTCTCCCCTCAAATACTCTCCCATAACCCGATTTTCTCTCGTTGACGGGTTTGGTCCCCCGACTTTAGACTTTATGTCTTTTTTCTTCATTCGTCGGCTTCAACATAAATAACCGGGTGTTACAAGTCCACCCTCCTTAAATAGGCTTCGTCCCCAAAACCTGTTATTCCTCGAACAAACGTGGGTAATGATGCCTCTTCTCTTCTTCAGTCTCCCACGTAGACTCAGATCCCTTTCTGTGCTTCCACTGTACGTGCACAAGTGGGACTACTTTATTCCTTATTCTTTTCTCTTTACGGTCGATAATTGCCACTGGTTGCTCTACATAATGGAGCCGTTCATCTACCTCTATATCCTCCAATGGAACAATCATATCTTCGTCCGCCAAACATTTCCTCAGATGAGATACATGGAATGTCGGGTGAGTTCCACTTAACTCCTCTGGTAACTCTAGTCTATTGGCTACCTCCCCCACTCGAGCAATGATTCAGAAATGACCTATGTATCTTGGGCTCAACTTGCCCCGCTTTCTGAACCGCATGATACCTTGCCAAGGCGAGACTTTCAACATAACCCTGTCCCCTACCGGGAACTCAATCGGTCTTTGTCGCTTATTGGCATATGACTTTTGTCTATCTTTGGCTGTCTTCATGAAGGCTTTGATCCTTTCAAGCTTCTCGGTCGTAGCCTCGATTACCTCGACGCTCTCTAACTCTTTCTGACCAATATCACCCCAACACACGGGTGTTCAGCATCTCCTACCGTATAGCATCTCATAAGAGGGCATACCAATGCTGGCATGATAATTGTTGTTATATGAGAACTCAGCTAATGGTAAGTGGTCGTCCCAACTTCCTCCAAAATCAATAACACACGCACGGAGCATATCCTCTAGCGTCTGAATAGTCCTTTCCGACTGACCATCTGTTTGAGGATGATAAGCCGTGCTAATATTTAACCTCGTCCCCATAGCATCGTGGAATTTTCTTCCAAAATTTGGATGTAAACCGGGTGTCACGATCGGACACAATAGACACCGGCACGCCGTGACGAGCTACAATCTCCTTGATGAAAAGATCCGCCAACCTCTCGGATGAATATGTCTCGCGGATCGGTAGAAAGTGAGCATTCTTCGTCAAATGATCAACGATCACCCATATAGCACCATACCCTTTCGGGGTACGCGGTAGCTTCGTAATGAAATCCATGTTGATGTGCTCCCACTTCCATTCCGGTATATCCAAAGGTTGGATCTTTCCATATGGCTTCTGATGTTCAACCTTCACTTGCAAACAAGTAAGGCATTTACTCACATACTCCACCACGTCACGCTTCATATCCGACCACCAGTAATCTTTCTTCATGTCTTGATACATCTTTGTGGCACCAGGATCAATGGAACATCGAGTCTTGTGAGCTTCATCCATGATCTTCACGCGTAGATCCCCAAAACGAGGAATCCACACACGTCCAAATCGGGTTCTAACACTGAGTGTGTTTTCACCCAACTCTGCGACCAGACCTCTTATTCTTTCAGAGTTAAGATGATCTTCTTTCAATGCTTCATCTTGAAACTCCTTGACTTGCTTCATTACATCGGAGGTCATGATCAGCTGATAAGCTTTAACCCGAATAGGCTCGGGTCTCTCCTTTCAGCTAAGGGCATCCGCCACCATGTTGGCTTTGCCCGGATGGTAATGGATCTTGCAATCATAGTCTTTTATGAGCTCTAACCATCTTCTCTGCCTCATGTTCAGGTCCTTCTGCTCAAAGAAGTACTTCAGGCTCTTGAGGTCAGTGAATATGGTGCACTTTGTCCCGTAAAGGTAGTGCCTCCAAATCTTTAACGCGAAGATCACGGCTGCTAGCTCCAAATCATTAGTAGGATAATTGGCCTCATGAACCTTCAACTGTCGGGATGCGTAGGCTATAACCTTCCCTCTCTGCATCAACACACACCCCAACCCCAAGTTGGAAGCATCAGAATAAACCACCAGATCTTCACTTCCATCGGGTAATGACAGAACTGGAGCCTGAGTCAACCTCGCCTTCAATTCGTCGAACACCTTCTGTTGAGCCTGACCCCATACAAACTTTACATCTTTCCGGGTCAATTTAGTTAGTGGAGAAGCGATCTAAGAGAAGTCTTGGATAAACCTTCGGTAGTAGCCCGCCAAACCCAAGAAACTACGGATCTCGGATGGCGTCTTTGGAGACTTCCATTGCATCACTGCCTCCACCTTTGCCGGGTCCACCATAATCCCGTCAAGATTCACCACATGACCCAAGAATTGAACCTCGCACAACCAGAATGCGCACTTGGAGAATTTAGCATATAACTTCTCCTTTCTCAATGTCTCCATCACCTCAAGAATGTGACCGCCGTGCTCCTGCTCGCTCTTTGAATAAATTAGGATGTCATCAATAAACACAATTACCGATTTATCCAACATCGGCCGATACACTAGATTCATCAAATCTATAAAAGCAGCTAGCGCATTGGTTAAACCAAAGGACATAACGAGAAACTCGTAGTGCCCATAACGCGTACGGAAAGCTGTTTTAGGAATGTCTTGCTCTTTCACCTTCAACTGATGGTAGCCAGATCGAAGATCTATCCTTGAGAACCAACTGGCACCTTGAAGCTGATCAAACAAATCATCAATCGGTTCTTCATTGTCAACTTGTTCAGCTCACGGTAGTCAATACACATCCTCATGCTACTGTCCTTCTTCTTCACAAACAAGACCGGAGCACCCCAAGGAGATATACTCGGCCTAATAAACCCCTTGTCGAGCAACTCCTGTAGTTGTTCCATCAAATCCTTCATCTATATCTAAGGTGACCGATACGGTGCCTTAACAATAGGTTGGGCACCCGGTATCAAGTCAATCTGGAACTCGATCTCACGGTCAGGTGGCACTCCTGGTAGGTCTTCGGGAAACACATCTGGAAAGTCACACACAACCGGTACATCAGACAGTTGTGGCATTGGTCTGTCCACATCCTTTACGTAAGCCAGATAGGCGTTACATCCACGCCTCATGCACTTTCCCGCCACCGCCATTGAAATCACCTTCGGAATCGTAGTAACCCAATCACCATAAACCGTCACCGAACTACCGTCGCGCGCTGTTAAACAAATCATTTTCTTGTGACACACAATGTTCGCCTCATAATCCGCTAACCAATCCATCCCGAGAACCACATCAAAACCACCTAAGGTCATCACGAATGGTCTAACTGGAAATTTGTGACCTTCTAACTCCACGTCACAACCCTCTATCATCTCAGAAATTCTGGTAGACTTACCTATGGCAGTTTCTACATCAAAGGGCACATCAACACGTCTACTACTAACAGGCAGCGTATCACAGAAAGCAGCAGAAATAAAACTCTTACTAGTATCAGAATCGAATAACACAGAAGCTAAAGTTTGGTTAACTAGAAACGTACCTGACACAACATCAGGGTCCGTCCTAACCTCCTTCTGCGTCATCGTGAACGCTCTCGCAATCGCCCTCGGTCCTTCCTCCCTAGTCTTCTTCACCCCAGAACCCTCAGCCCTAGGCTTCTTGCAGTCTTTACTCATGTGGCCCTCTGCGCCACACTTGAAACATCTGCCCGCACGGTAATCCTTTGCTATATGCCCCATCTTCCCACACTTGAAGCACACATTCAATCCCAGCCTACATTCTCCCGCATGCACCCTTCCACACTTGCCACACCTCTTCGATCCCGCACCCGATGTGGCCACACGGCAGTCATCCACCCGTGCCTTCTTGTTACCCATCGAGGCATCACCCCGACCAAACCTTTTCTTGTTCCAGTTTCGATCGACACCACCCTTCTTGTTCGCTTCAGTCACCACCACCTCCCGCTCATCATATAGGCTCCCTGCCAAATCGACCGCCGACCTAAACGTACCTGGCCGGGCGGCGATCATATGCCTGCGAATATCCATTGGCAAGCCCTGAATGTACCTCTTGATCTTTCGAGACAGAGGCGTCACCAGATCCGGCACCAGCCGTGCCATTTCGTTGAATTTGGTGGTGTACTGTTGGTGTGTCATGGTTCCCGCCTCCAGCAGCAAGAACTCTCTCTCTATCTTATCCATCTCCCTATGAGGACAAAATTCCTCAATCACGATCTTCTTCAACTCCTCCCACCTCATCCTTCCTATCGCCCGGTTACCCTCGGCTTGGACAATGTTGTCCCACCAACACAGAGCCGAGTCCACAAACGAGTGGGTAGCAAACTTCACTTTCTGGTCCTCCCGGCACTCACTGATATCAAGAACAGCCTCCATTTCCCGCACCCACCGGTGAGCAGCAGCAGCAGTGCTGTTATCATAGAAAGTAGGGGGCTTGCATCTCATAAACGCCCCATAGTTATAGCCTCGTGCCACCTCTTGCACAGGCTCATCTTCCTCTTCCTCGACATCGGAGATAATCGTTTCCGTCTCCAGTTATTCCCCTCCTCCAATGGGCCTGTTCTGATCCCTCCTCTCTCCTTCCCGTACAGCTTTAATCAGTTCAGTCACTACTGACGGTAAGATCGTCTGCATCACCTGATAGACTTCTTCGACAACTGCCTCCTTTACCGAGGCTCTCAAATTAGCACTCTCATCCTCGTCCTCAGGATGAGGGGTCTCTGGTTCTTTGTGAACCACCTTCTCAACTCTATGCATTCCTTTTCAGGCCCGTGCTTCAGCGCCACGTCCACCACGGCCTCCACCTCGCGAAGCTTTAGAAGATCTACCACCGGCCATCCTCTAACACACTGAAAGATTCAAACACCAACACGGTCATTCAAGGAACAACTCAGTTTATGTCAAGTATAATAAGTCCCTAATTACAGTGGCCAGTTGTGGTTAGCCACTTAGTTTACTCTTCATACCCCAAGCATTACCTGTCCTGACTACATCAGTATCTAAATCTACAAGCAGCACATAAACCACATAACATGCGCACATAATACCGGTTAACATTAAAGAAAGTACCTGATGGCACGTAGCTACTCAGACTGGCATCCCTTCCCTTTTCATCCCATTTTCAGTTTAAGTTTAGGTTTATTTTGGAAATTTACCCGTTTCACTTAAACTTTGGCTTTGATACCTGTTGGATTCTTTATGCCCAAGACACATAGAACATTGATGTGGTTAGTACGTTATGATCCAAGTCGGGTCATACCCAATAACAAGCTTAGCAAACACCAAATATTATTCAATTGATGATATGATCATACAATTAAATAAATACACCAATTTAGAGAATGGGTTTTCTAAATAAATTGCATATGAGATTGAACAACTTATATGGATATTTTGTTCATGGATATTATTTGTAATGTTGTTTAATTTGGTTAAATAACATTAAATAATAGGAGTGTGTGTATAAGTTATATAATTAAAGGGGTAATTACATAGCTTATTAAAAACTTTTGTTTAAAATGTATTAAAAGTTTTGGGGGGAAAACCCTAAACAAATAAAGGGTTCGGCCGCCCCTTAGGGGAGCCTCTCTCCTTTTGTTCTTTTTTTGGTTCTCTTGAGTTTTTGGCTCTCCTAGAACACACACACTCTCCATTCAGATCTCTCTCACTCTCTTATATGCAAAAGGGTCACAAGAAGATGATTTTTCTTTTGGAAGAAAGATATCATGGCTGGAACAAAGTTCTAGCAGCTTTGTTGATAGTTCACGGCTGGAACAAGGTTCCAGCAGCTTTCTTGATCCGATTTGGTGCTCAAATCCTAGCAAGAATGGTGTATGCTTGATGCTTGTGGGTATGGAAGCTTGAGGACACCTCTTCTTGGTGTTTTGGCTGCTCAAGAACATCATTCTCTTCATCTATATCTCGTTTTTCAGCAGCCTTTGGAAGGTAGTATGTTTTTCCTATTTGGGTTGTTCTTTATTGGTGATAGCTAGTTCAAACACATATATAAGATCCTTATGTTCTTGGGTTTGTTGTTGTCATGAAATGAACTATACTTTCAGATTACAAATGATAAAAATATTTGATGTTAATCCGCTGCGTTTTCAAGTTTAAATGGTTAAACTAGTTTGATTTGGTCCAACAAACCCAACATTGGCATCTAGAGCCGGATATGTGGATGACTAGTTTCATGTGTTCTTGTAAAATTGGTTTTATGAGGCTTTAACAACCATATTGGGGCTGTTTTGTGGTGATGATAATAAATCCCCAACCTTTCAAGGTTATATCTAACATGCTAGTGATTAAACCTTTAAAGTAAGATATCAAGTAGTTGATTATGTTTTGTTTGGACAAAAGACCCTAAATTCATGGTTTATGTTGGCTGAAAATTTAGGGTCATATGGGGGTTTATTTTGTTCTTGAATGTTGTATATGATGTTTCATATTGGTGCATAACCTAGCCTTGACCTTGTGTTGATTTGGTTTTGAATGGATGTTTGTTTTGGTTGATTTCATTCTTTTGGGTTGTAATAATTATTCCTTTGTGCTTGTGTTTGGATGTAATCTATTTATTCATTCATTTGTGATGTAATAGATAGATTAAGTATGTTTTCATTTATTAGAAAATTTGTATTAGGATATAAATTTTGTAAAAGAAGATGCACAAGATGGAAGCACTAAAGGAAGACACAAGAGAAGGACTTGAAGCATTTGGATGCAAGTTCAAGTGGGGGTCTTTGGAGATCTCGTCTTTGTGTTGTGTTCAACCCTTAGGAAAGACCTAATGATAACACTTGTGATGGCAAACAAGTGTTATCAACATAGTGGCTATGGTTATGCACATGTAGTTGTTTGATATATGCTTGTTTGATTATTCATTTTATGTTGATTGTTTGATATATGGATATGCTTAACAATCTAAATAAATTATCATAACAAGCTGATTTTTTTTTGGTTCCTAATCATTAAGTGACTAATAAAAGGTTATTAAAAGGATTAATGATTTCAAAATAAAAGAAGTTTTATTAAAAGAGAACCATAGGGTACCATGTATTTGAAAGCATGCGAATACCAGGTACATAGAGTTTTCATAAGTAGAATTAATGGAAACTTAAAACCCTTTGGTAACAAGTCTAACACCATCCTTTTACACGACACTCGAATCTCTTGGGAACTATTTGTGGGATAAAGGTCACCTAACCACTTGTAGGGAACTTGTATCTTTGAGGTGAGTCTAACGTACTTGTGGGATAAAGGTCACCTAACCGCTTGTATGTGAAAACTCACACGTGTGTGTAAGTAGGACGACTTGAATTGGAAACCATGTGATTAGGATCACCGAAGCATGGCGTACAATGGTGTTGATGGGATTAATCATGCCGACTAAACATATGATGTTTAACCGATCCCATAAGACTAGAAGTTGCAATAGGATGCAATTGTCAACTGTTGACTACCTTGTTAATTTAAATAATGGGATAAAGGTCACCTAACCATCATTTAAATGTAACGTTGGATTCTAGATTTTAATTATTAATTGTCTATGAGACGTGCAAAGGGTACTAATAGTTAAAATGCAATTTTTCAGAAATGCTAAAATGAAATTTTGTAGTAATGGCCGCAAAAAACAATGCTATTACCCCGACCGTCCCTACCCTATCACCGAGAACCATCTTAAAAGAGGATCGTCATAACCATAATAACCTTATGGACTCAATTTCGAAACTTGAGAACCGTTCTCAAAAATGAGTAAAGGCCTATGTCCTTGACGATCCCATACCTCACCAACCAACGTTGTTGATGTTAAGGCTTTTTTGACGATTGGCTTAGGCACACTAAGGATTCTGTGCAAGTATCCTACCTCATAATGGGAATATGATTCCCGAACTCCAAAAGGGTTTGGAGCATCATGGGGCATATGACATGATAATCTAGTTGAAGGAAATGTTCCTTCAACAAACTTTAGTAGATTGGTTCGAAACGGTTCGAGCACTTTATGCATGTTACATAGAAGAAACCCAATCGATATCATCTTATATATTCTTAAGATAAAAGCCACATTGATAGCCTCAAGATGCTTAACTGCCCTGTCTCAAAGTAGTTGGCCAAGGATTTGATCCTTGATTGCCTAACTAAAGGTTTGAGACATCCATAATAAACTGTAATATGAACGGGTGGGACAAGAGCATCGGTGAACTTCACGCAATGCTCAAAGCAACCGAGGCAGGGATGGGTAGAGAGGTTCTACCTATTCTCTCGATCAATGAGGGAGGCTATAAGAAATGGCCAATCCCGATCCTAAGGCAATTATTACCAAAGGAAAGGAATACATCAAAGCAAAGGTTAAAGCGAAACCTCGAAAAAACTAAGCTTATGAAGCCTAAGGTAACGGAGAACGATCCATGCTTTGAGTATGTAGAGATAGGATAATGAAAAGGAATTGTCCCTCCTAACTCAAGGAGTTGAAATACAAGAGTGATGTTGAACAAACCTCAAATACAATTTCCATGATTCACACATTGTATTAAATGTCATTTCTTCAAACACATGGGTATTGGATATCGGATGTGACACTCATACTTGCAATTGTTGCAAAGGGGTTCAAAAGAAATGTGCGCTTCATGGAGGGAAACTCTATTTTGAGATTTTCAAATGGTTTGGAAGTTGTTCTTAAAACCTTTTGTATGCACCTAGTTTGACTAGGAACATAATTAATGTTTCCTATTAAAACAATATTGTGACAACCGACCTCCAGGTTGTTACCCTAACCCTAGATTACATTGCATCATTATCCATGTTATGAGTGCTAAAAATTGAAACTATCCAACCCTACTATGAAATTGGAAACAATTCTTACTATTTGATGTAAATTATGATTTCATGTGATTTTTGTTATTGACTTTTAACCAATTTAGGTTTCTACCTTTTTAAAAATTAGTGTTCCAGGAATGTCAACTAGTCACCCTTACAAAATTAAACTCAAGAGAAGGCAATTAAAATGTGAGCATACACACTCACACTTACATAATTTCGGCCATGCATGCATGGGCATGCATTATATACCTCAAACCACCTTCCACTAAATAATACATAATACCCAATACTACAAAATTACACTACACAATATAAATTACAATTAAAATTAAATCAAAAACCCTTCCCCACTACCCTCCAAGATCGGCCGCCCCCCTCACCACTCTCCTCTCCTCTTCACCACCACCCCACACACCCACTCATCTTTCATGCATCTCTCTCCCTCTCTCTCTCTCCCTCTCTCCCTTAATTCAAACCAGCTGAACCAAAACACACACACACACATCTCACAACACTCTCCAACAATTCTCTCTAGTCTTGTGAAGAAAATTCGAAGACCACACCAAGATCCATTCGGCCAAGAGCAAAAGCGCAAAGGAGTGGCCTTATTTGCAAGATTTGGTCACACAACCGTACTTGTTCCACCTTTCCAGCCTTAGTTCGAGTTTCTCCATTCAAGTCCAAGGAGTTTCAAGCCATTCACGGCCATCAACACCTTCTAAACCGTGAGTTACATCGAGTGTAAGCTCAAGATGTCGGTTTTGTGACATTTCTCTTGTTTTTATCATTTAACATCTAAGAACCGTGTATTTCCTTGTTGTAGCAGAAAAATCTCATCATCATCTCATTCTTAAGGAGTTCCCAACGTTCTTGAAGGTAAACTTCATGTTATGTTAGTCATTCTTGAGGTGGAAACCGATTTCCACCATGAAAACCCTCATTTTGAGTGTTTTGAGATCATCTAACTTGTGAAAGCTTAAACTCTTGTAAACCAAACTTGTGACCTGCATTTTTATGACTTAATGGACTCCCAAGAACCTGTTTTTAAAAGTTCCAAGTGGCTACATACTCAAATCCACGGTTGATACATGGATTTCACCTTGAAACCCTCCTTTCTACATGTAACAACACCTTTTAAGCATTTGTTTGAAAAATCCTTTTAACCAAGACCCATAACCTACTCATGAAAGACTTAATGACACCTTAATAATCTGTTTATGAAGTTAAACGAAGTGTTGGTAACATTTAAACTCAAGTTAAGATGGTTTACACTAGTGTAATTGTCGGTTATGGCATTTTCTACATATTTGAAGCATATGGATGTAAAGATCAACTAGGCAACATGTTGGGACTGAAATTACAGTAGGTTTTAGTGAATATTAGAAGTGTTAGCAATGTTTAATCTCTGGAATAAAGGACATGTTGTGATTTACTCTCTTTTAGTCATTTTCGGGACCCGAAAACATTGTAAAATGACTTAAAAATAGTAAGAATACAAATTTAACATTCTTGAAAAGTATTCCAGGCTCAAAAATGATAAATAAAGTACTCTGGAGTCCATGGATAATTTAAATGGTCAAAGACACAAATAAATGACATTTTAACTAAAAACGGGTACAAACCGAGCATCGTTTTTTAGAAAAATCCATAAAAATAGAGTTCAAAACTAAGATTTATAAAAATCATATGATTTCAGTAAGTTAAGTAATAAAGGACCTAAAAGATTTAAAAATTCGGTCAAATGAGCTTTAAATGGTCAAACCCGGTCAAAACCGCGTATTAACGGGTCAAACGTAAAAACAAGATTTTCAACTATAAAAGGCCAATTTACACAATTTAAGGACTTAAAAAAAATTTATAAAGAAATCCTTTAGAAAATACCTACTGGTCCAAGATTTAAATATATGAAAACTCCAAATTACTGTTAAAACTACCCGGCTTTTACCGTAACCGGGAGCGTTAAACGCGCAGTTTTTAAAATCGAACCCGTAGACTAAAGTTTTGAAGCACTTACTCCATAATAATCATAATATGACTCTAATAATCTGATTTTTGGACTTAAATGACATAAAAGGCAAGAAACTAAACTTAAGGGTAGAAACTGTCAATTTTGAAACTTGAGGGACTAAACTGTAAGATTTTTCCAAACCTTATAGCCAACTTCCAGGAAACTAATAAACATTTGAACAATAAAATTTCTTAATATACTTAACCTAATGAAGTGAAAATCCCCAATTTTCATGAAGACGCCTTGACTTGCCATAAAAGGAAACTTTTTATAAAAACCTTCATGAAACCAAAGCCTTACCCAACAGCTAAACTCTTGACATCAATGTTGCACTTTGAATGAGTTTAGGGCAGTAGCTTATTGCTTAATATGTACATGTTAGGGTGCTAGACTTGTGACACTTCCCGGCACACCAAGAGACTTTGATTTGGAAACCTAAGGTGAGTTCTAGTGATCCCCCTTTTTACTATTGTTTTGGGATGAAACATGCTCTACTTTTTATGAACTATGATTGTGCTTTATTTGATGATACTATGTGGGATTTGTGGTTACCTGCTGGTTCTTATATCATGATCATTAATTCTTTCGTGAACCGCTTGATTTATATGGATAGATCTATTTGGGGAATCCCCCACACACAGTGGCTTCCGTTCCAGGAAGGTTACCCCACTGAGATCCTGAGGGATCGTTGTGGCATGTAACAAGTTTTGTTAAGATTCTATGGTGAACCATCCGGGCAGGTAGGGTTCACTGGTTTGGGGCTCAGTTTCTTCCTTCGGGAATTTCCGGTAAAACACAACTTTAGAAGAGTCTAACCGGGACTGAGTGCAGGGTTGATTATGATTTTATTTTGCCCACGATGATAAACAATGATTATTTTCTTTTAATCAAAGAAGGATTTATTAAGTCCTTTTGTTTTTAAACTTTAAGCACTTGAATTCACCAACTTTTTAGTTGACATAATTTTCTTTTGAGCATGTTTCAGGTAATATATGAAGAGATCCTAGCAGTTGTGAAGACCTAGACTTATCCCCGTGACATGGCATTGGCTTATTTCCTTGATGAAACAATTGAACAATTTATATTTTGTGTTGAACAAGTACAATTTTATTTTTATGGATGATTGTAAAACTCATTTGGGGGCTTGATGTGTCTCTAGCCCTGTTACCCTTTTTAAAACTTTAATGCCATGTGATATTCTCTCCTTTGAGCTCTTATAATGGTTTGTTTCCGCTGCCATATGTTGTTGCTAGTCTGTGACGTCCCACCCTACCTGGGCCCGGGGTGTGACAAATATAATCATGATTTAAAGTTTGTAAATAATGGTATTAAGTTTTATGGATGATGTATTTCATTTTAAGGATATGCCTTTTAATGATTTCAATGAATTGGTTCATGATAATTCGTCCTATAATAACTCATTATACACATTAAGCACCAAGAAACTTAAAATGGGTTTAAGTTATCATTATCTTTGACATTGTTGTCTTGGTCACATAAACAAGAATTGGATTCAAACACTTCAAAAGAATGGTCTTTTGGAAACAAATGAAAATGTTTCATTTGATAAGTGTGAACCAAAAGACTTATTAGGAATGATATATTTGGATGTATGTGGTCCTTTTAAGACAATGACAAAGATTGGTGAAAGATACTTCATTACTTTTACCGACGATTACAGTCGCTATTATTGTGTGCACTTGATGACACATAAGTATGAAGCTTTTGAAATTTTCAAAATCTTCAATAATGAAGTAGAAAATCAACTCTTCATAACTATCTATGTTCTTCATTCTGATAAAGGAGAAACTGAACCCTATTTGGATATGGTTCAATTTATTATGGATATGAGCTAACCACCTTTATCATTTTGGGTTTTCGCATTGCTCTCTAAGGCTCATATTATGAATATGACCCGGACAAAGAAAGTGTATATTAGTTGAGAATCCACAGAGACTGTATGGGATACTGTTTCTTTGACTCAACGGAGCAAAAGTATTTATTGCTCGAAAGGCTAAGTTCTTGGAAACCGAGTTCTTTATGGAAGGAATGACGTATAGAACTGTGGAACTTGATAAGGATCAAAATGAACAAGCCGGTACACTTATGGTTGACACTAGCTACCAACAAGAGGTTGTTGATGATGATCAAGAGGTTGATAAATACCACAAAACGTTTACAAATCTGGTAGAGTTAGTATTCCATCTAAGTGATATGAATATTCCAAGAATGGATGCTATGTAGTTGACCCCTGTAGGCTAACCATATACCAAGATGCTATGTCCAATTTGGATTGGGATAATGGCTAGAAGCCATGAACGTAAGGATGAAATCCATGTATAACAACCAAGTTTGGGAATTGGTTGACCCTCCACTTAACTCCAAACCGGTTGGATACAAGTGGGTTTTCAAGATGAAAACAGACATACATGGAGACTTGAATACTTATAAGTCAAGACTTATAGCATAAAGTTCCCATCAAACTCAATTGGTTGAATATGATGAAACTCTTACGCCCGTGGCAATGCTAAAGTCGATTAGGATATTATGTGCCATAACTTCATATTCTGAATATGAGTTTTGGCAAATGGATGTCAAAACTGCTTTTCTTAATGAACATCTCGAAGAGACTGTCCATACAGTTTAACATGATGGTTTTGTCGATCCATGACATCCTAATAAAGTATATAAGTTAAAGTGATCAATCTGTGGATTGAAACAAGCATCGAGAAGGTTGTGTATATATGAAAGCTAGTGGGAGCATAATTGTATTCTTAGTGTTGTATATTAATGACACACTACTATTTGGAAGTGATATTCCAACCATGGAAGGTGTCAAAACCTACCTTGGAATATGTTTTTCCATATAAGATCTCGTTTAAGCCGCCTATATTTTGGAATAAAGATCTATAGGGATAGATCGACACGGTTGATAGGTTTAAATCAAAGTGCATATATTAATAAAGTCTTGAAAAGGTTCAAGGTGGAAAAACTCTAAGAAAGGTATGGTACCTATTCAAAGAGGGACAATATTGAGTATATCTCAATGTACAAGCTCAAAGGATGATCAATATCTAAAGGACATCCCATATGCGTTAGCTATAGGATCCATCATGTATGCGATGATATGCACTAGACTGGACGAGTCATGCACGTTAATCATGACGAGCAGATATTAGAAGAATCCAGATAATAGCCATTGGATGACTATTAAAATTATATTGAAATACCTTAAAAGGACTAAGGAAATGTTTCTAATATACGGATCTGATGGAGACGAACTTGATGTAAAGGGTTACACGGATGCAAGTTCCAAACCGTTCGAGATGATTCTCAATCGGGGTATGTCTTCTTTATGAATGGAGTAGCATTGTCCACTACAAAATCCGAATACATAGCCGCTTCATTAGCAGCTCAGGAAGCTGCATGGATAAAGAAATTTATCGCCTACCTAGGGTGGTCTCTACCATTCAAGACCCCTAGAAATCCTTTTGTGATCACAAGGGTACGATTACATGAATCAAGGTACCCTGTCCTCTTTAAAAGGCTAGGCACATTGAGCGGAAATTCAACTACATAAGGGATGAAGTTGAAAAGGGAAAAATATGTATTCGTAAAGTTCACACCTATCAATACATTGCGGATCCACTCACAAAGCTCCTTGTGAGGGCAAAGTATGAGCGTCATACTTGTGCCTTAGGACTTCGATATTCTAGTGATTGGAATTGATCTGTTTAGCATATAAAATATGGAACAATTGTAATATTTAACTCTTTTATATATTTGAGTTATGTTCCTTTTTTAGCATGTTTACATCCATGAATATGTTTATTATTCTAAATGTCCGTAGTCGGTCATGTTTGTGGGAACAAATATGAACTTAAGACTATTATGAACATGGATTGGTGGATATTCATTAGGAATGAATATATAGCAATTGGTTGCTGCCAAGTTCATAGATATTGTGGGATGCAATATTGTGGTGGATCTGACTGACCCGCGTCTCAAATTTTACTACACAGAATCTCTTTGATTGATCATAAGTAATTTTGAGTAAAGGCGAATATCATTTAGTATCCTCAGACCTGAGATGCATATTGGGTTTTGATATTCACCAAATGTTATACCTTGAGTTAGTTCTTCACTGTTCTGAAATAATGGACAGTACATAAGGCTATGTTCAGGTGTGACACAAGGTGATTGTGAGAAACGTATGCAGTCAAGATGGGATTTGTTCCTCTTATTCGTTGAGAGGAAGATGTCTAAGGCCTGATTAAGTTAAATCAACAAGGAATGATCATTCTGTGTCATTGGATTGAACAGGACATCTGTAACAAGATAGATGATCGATTCACCTAAATCATTTCAATTTTGGAACTTGAAGGTGATGATGTTATTGAATGGCTTTAAAGTCATGCGTATTAAGGGTAGTAAACTGTTGTTAGGCGGTATTTACTGCTTGCATCAATCTTCTATGTATCTTGTGCAAGTGGGAGATTGTTGGATTCTTTATGCCCAAGACACATAGAACATTGATGTGGTTAGTACGTTATGATCCAAGTCGGGTCATACCCAATAACAAGCTTAGCAAACACCAAATATTATTCAATTGATGATATGATCATACAATTAAATAAATACACCAATTTAGAGAATGGGTTTTCTAAATAAATTGCATATGAGATTGAACAACTTATATGGATATATTGTTCATGGATATTATTTGTAATGTTGTTTAATTTGGTTAAATAACATTAAATAATAGGAGTGTGTGTATAAGTTATATAATTAAAGGGGTAATTACATAACTTATTAAAAACCTTTGTTTAAAATGTATTAAAAGTTTTAGGGGGAAAACCCTAAACAAATAAAGGGTTCGGCCGCCCCTTAGGGGAGCCTCTCTCCTTTTGTTTTTTTTGGTTCTCTTGAGTTTTTGGCTCTCCTAGAACACACACACTCTCCATTCAGATCTCTCTCACTCTCTTATATGCAAAAGGGTCACAAGAACATGATTTTTCTTTTGGAAGAAAGATATCATGGCTGGAACAAAGTTCTAGCAGCTTTGTTGATAGTTCACGGCTGGAACAAGGTTCCAGCAGCTTTCTTGATCCGATTTGGTGTTCAAATCCTAGCAAGAATGGTGTATGCTTGATGCTTGTGGGTATGGAAGCTTGAGGACACCTCTTCTTGGTGTTTTGGCTGCTCAAGAACATCATTCTCTTCATCTATATCTCGTTTTTCAGCAGCCTTTGGAAGGTAGTATGTATTGCTTATTTTGGTTGTTATTTATTGGTGATAGCTAGTTAAAACACATATATAAGATCCTTATGTTCTTGGGTTTGTTGTTGTCATGAAATGAACTATACTTTCAGATTACAAATGATAAAAATATTTGATGTTAATCCGCTGCGTTTTCAAGTTTAAATGGTTAAACTAGTTTGATTTGGTCCAACAAACCCAACAATACCAACTTGTAAGGCCCCGCTCCCGGGACGCTCACAATTGGTTAATCATTGCTCATAAAACTTATAATTACATTTAACTTTCATAAACAACGCAGTGGAATCATCAAAATAAACATCTCATTTCTATATAAATGCTTTTGCAAGTTAATACAATCGTTCATTTAAAAATATCATTCGTTCGCATTACAATACAAAAACATTAAACAAAATAATGCCATCCAAAAAAGCTGAGTAGCCGCCCCGTGCCATCCTCGGCAACATTACCTGCCAACTGGAAACACATAAAAAGTCAGCGTTGCTGAGTGAGTTCTTGTTTTATAATAAAACATACTTTAGTTTCATTAAAAACCGTTCGTTACTTTTGCATGTGATCACACATCATACGTACACATAGATAATATCATTATTATCTTCATTATTCGTTTTTTTCTTTCACTTTTCATATCTTCCGTACCAATACCATGTGCTACACCCAAAACTATATGGCTACTGGGCCGAAGTCTATAGATAGGCAACTATACGTGGTGTCGTAGTACCGGGGTAAGCGGTAGAGGTTCTATACAAATGGTCGATCACAAAGACGGACTTCGATGTGCATCCTTCTGGGGTCGCTAACCCACACACCGTTGGACTAACACCCTTCATTGGGCATGTTCCTTCCATACATTTGCTTGCAAGCCTTTCATTACTTTCGTTCATCTATGCATGCATTCTTTCATTCTGTTACTCTTTTCATTATCTTCCACTTTACATTACATTATACTTTTTGTTCGTTCATTAACATTCAAGAAAAGCCAGAGGAAGACAATCAAATAAAACAAGGAACATAATAAACGTACAACATCATCATACGAGGCATAAGATAAACATACATAACAACATACATAAGCAATAAACCCACATCGACAACATGCCCAAACACTAATTATGACCTTAAAAGTCAACTTATAGGAACCTCTGGGAACCTTCCATTTCATAGCCTACCTCTACACAACTCCCCGAAAATCAGAAGGTTAAACTAGGCTCTTCCGGGTGCACGAGCCCTATTTGGGCGTATGGACACCCTTCAGTCGCATGGCCTTCCATGCGAATGAACACCAGGCTAATGGATATTAGGCGAATGAATCCCTATGCGAATGAACCTATGCGGATGGACACTATGGGCGAATGGATCCTCAATCGCACGACTCTATGGGAATGAACCTCAGTCGCACGACCCACCAGGCGTATGGACTCCAATCGCACGACTTGCATGCGTATGGACCCCAGTCGCACGACTAGCATGCGTATGGACCCCAGTCGCATTCATTTCGGTCGCATGACGACCAGTCGCATGCCATTCGGTCGCATAGCCCTAGCTGATGCATAATACAGTTCACTCCTCAACCCAATCTGCCATTTTTGGCCTCCAAGCTCTCATAAACCCATTCTAAGCTCAATCAACCATCCTAAACCCTTAGAAACATCTACCACAACACCAACAAGCACACACAAGCCCGAAATTAAACTCCAAACGAACCACACACAACACATACACACGGGTTCAACACACACACATTCAAAAACGGGTTTTTTATGTGTTCCAGCCCCAAATCAGTTGAGCACATGTAAAAGAGGGGTCCTAGAGCTCAAACAAACGACCACAACGAGAAGAGCTTCGAATCAACACGCTACACTCAACTTTCAAGCCCGAAATCATGAAAACGAGCCCGAAAACCCTTTTTCTCCTTCTCCTCTTCTCTTTGTTGGACCTCATATGCCCAAGACACATACAAGATTGATGTGGTTAGTATGTTATGATCCAATTCAGGTCATACCCAATAACAAGCTATACAAACACCAATAAATGTTTGTTTGTTGATGAGATCATACAAATAAACATTGACACCAATTTAGAAAATGAGTTTTCTAAAACATTGCTTTGTGGTAGAACAACATTATATGGATAGTTTGTTCATGAGATATTATTTGTTTCATTATTTAAGTTGGTTAAATAATAACAAATAAAAGTGTGTTATGGTTATAAAATTAAAAGGGGTTTTAATTTTATAAAAACTTATGGTTGAAAGAGTAATTTTATGTAAGTTTCAAATGGGAGGGAAACCCATTTTGGTTTCAAATTTTCGGCCACCCATGTGGGCTGATTGGCAGCTTTGTTTTGTCTTGGTTTTTGCAAGACTTAACTCACTCTTTCACTCAACCACACCACACACCTTTCTCTCACATACACAAGGCCAAAACTCTCTCAAAGAACAATCTATTTTCGTTCAAAAGGGAAGAAAGAAAGGGCTGAAAAATTCGATTATGTTGGCAGCACTTCAAGATCTTCATGGCTGATTCGGTTTGTTCAAAAGGGAGTACATCTTGGTGTTCTTCTACCTAACAAGATTAGGTGTTTGTTTAGGCTTGTGGGTATACAAGCTTGAGGTTCTCTCTCTTGAGGGCTGGACATTCAACAACATCTCCACATTCATCTCATACATCTATAACTTTCGTACAAAAGGTTGTATCCCTAAACACCCTATGGTTGTTATGTCTTGTTTGATAGCATACTATTTCATATATATTTTGATCCTCATTCTTGGGTTTTGTTGGTGGTTTAATATGGCAAAAATTTTCAGATTATAAGCCATATGTTAAACCTCTTATTCCGCTGTGTTTTCATAGTTTAAATGGTTAAACTAAGTGTTTTACATGTGACAAAACCATCAATGGCATCTAGAGCCAGGTTATATGGAATATGTGCTTCAAAAGGTGTTGAAAAGTTAGTTTTCATATAACTTTTCAACCCATTAGGGTCTGTTTTGTTGTGGTTGTATGAATCCCTTATGTTTCAAGGTTTAATCTTGCATGCTTTAGTATAAACCTTGAAAGATTTACATCAAATGGTTGATTGTGTTGTTTGGACAACCTTAAAGTTTTAGTTTATGTTGGCTGAAACTTTAGGGCTGAAATAAGGGATTCTTTGTTGTTCTTGGATGTTGAATGTGTTTCATATTATGGTGCATAACATAGCCTTGGCCTCATGTGTTTGGTTTTGGTTGATTGTTGTATGTCATGTTGGTTTGTTTCTTGAAAGGGTTGTATTTTGTGTTTTGTATCTTGGGTTGTAATTTATTTATTCATTTGGTTATGTAATAAATAGATTAGGTGCATTTCTTTTATTAGAAAAAATGTATTAGGATATGATTTTGTAAAAGAAGATGCACAAGATGAAGACTCAAAGAAGGACACAAAAGACATGGACACTTGAAGCATTTGGATGCGGATTCAAGTGGGAGTTCATGGACACATTTTGATGTGTCATATTCACCCTTAGGAAAGACCTTATGACAACACTTGTGATGGCAAACAAGTGTGGTCAACTTAGTGGCTATAGATATGCACCCATGTTTGTATGTTTATGCTTGTTTGGATGTTTGTTGTTTGATTGTTTGGTTGATATTTGGATATGCATTACAAACTCATTAACAAACTTAACAAGCTGAAAATTTGATGGTTCTTTATCATTAAGTGATTAATAAAAGGTTATTAAAAGGATTAATGGTTTTAATAAAAGAGGTTTTATTAAAAGTGAACCATAGGGTACCTTGTATTTGAAAGCATGCAAATATAAGATACATAGAGTTTTCTAAACTAAGATTATGAAAACTTAAATTCCTTTAAACAAGTTTAACACCATCCTTTTGCACAACACTTGAGTCATTTGGAAACTCTTAATGGGATAAAGGTCACCTAACCATTTTGAGGGAACTTGTGATTTGAGGTGGGAATACCATATTTATGGGATAAAGGTCACCTAACCACTTATGTTGGAAAACTCACATGTGTGTGCAAGTACGGTAACTTGATTTGCAAACCATGTTAAATGGATCACCTACAATATGGTTTACAAAGGTGTTGATGGGATAAACATGCCGACTATACATATGATGTTTAAAGTCGATCCCATACCCTAGAAGTTGCAAAGGGTTGCAATTGTCAAAACGTTGACTACCTTGTTAATTTAAATAATGGGATAAAGGTCACCTAACCACTATTTAAATGTAACGTTAGATTCTAGATTTAAAATTATGTAAGACACTTAAAAGGGGTTTTAATTATAAAAATATGAACAATATCGAAATTACTAAAATTGAACTTTGTTATATTTTCTAGATGGCCACCAACAATAATGATAACAATGAAATCCCGACCGCTCACTCACTATCACTAAGAACCATTCTCCAAAAGGAGCGTCTAAACCATAATAACTTTATTGATTGGTTTCGAAACTTGAGAATTGTTCTCAAACAAGAGAAACGATCATGGAGCGTCTAAACCATAATAACTTTATGTTGGCAAGTATGACTCCAGATCTCCAAAAGGAGTATGAACATCATGGATCATACGACATGATAACCCAGTTGAAGGAAACATTCCAACAACAAGCACGGGTTGAGCGCTTCGAAACGGTTCGAGCACTCCATGCGTGTCGTATGGATGACACCCAATCTGTTTCATCTTATGTACTTAAGATGAAAAGCCACATTGACCGCCTCGAACGGCTGAATTGTCCTGTCTCGAAAGAGTTGGCTACGGATTTGATCCTCAACTCTTTGTCAAAAAGGTTTGACAATTTTGTCATGAATTATAACATGAATGGGTGGGACAAGAACATAAGTGAGCTTCACTCTATGCTCAAAACTGCCGTGGCGGCCATGGGTAAAAGGGTTTTACCCGTTCTCACCATCAATGAAGGTGGGAACAAGAAGAGGCCTCACCCCGCACCCAAGGCAAATGTTGCCAAGGGTAAAGGGAACATTAGGGGAAACGGAAAGGGAGTGGTAAGAGCGCCACCACCAAAACCAGCGGAGAAGAAGCAAAAGGTTGCTTCAAATGAGCCATGCTTTAAGTGTGGGGAGATTGGACATTGGGCAAGAAATTGCCTAGTCCATCTCAAAGAGTTGCAAGCAAAGAGGGATGTCGGGCAAACCTCAGGTACAATTTTCATGATCCATATTGGTCTAAATTTAATATCCTCTAACACATGGGTATTGGATACTGGATGTGGAACTCATATTTGCAACTTATTGTAGGGGTTCGAAAGAAGTAAGGACTTCAAGAAAGGGGATGTGAGCCTCTACATGGGCAATGGGGCAAAGGTTCAAGTTGAAGGCCGAGGGGACTACATCTTGAAGCTTCCAAATGGTTTGGAAGCAATTTTGAACAATATTTTGTATGCTCCTAGTTTGACTAGGAACATTATTTTTGTTGCCCAATTAAGACAATATGGTTTTGTTTTGTCATTTATTGAGAATGAAATTCATGTTTCTTTAAATGGCACGTTTTATTTTAAAGCTATTCCTGTTAATGGTATTTATGAATTGGTTCGCGAAAACACATTATATGATAGCTCATTGTACCAAACCACCACTAAGAAACTCAAATTGAATTTGAGTGATACCTATCTTTGGCATTGCCGTCTTGGTCATATAAACAAGAAGCGCATACAAACACTTCAAAAGAACGGTCTTTTGAAAACAAATGAATATGATTCATTCGATGTATGTGAATCTTGTTCACAAGCTAAAATGACTAAGGCACCTTTTAGTGGCAAGACCGAACGGGCAAAAGATTTATTAGGCATCATACATTCGGATGTATGTGGTCCTTTTAAGCCAATGACTAGGTACCATGAAAGATACTTTATTACCTTTACCGACGACTATAGTCGATATGGTTATGTGTACTTGTTAAGACACAAAGATGAAGCTTTTGAAATGTTCAAAATCTTCCAAAATGAAGTAGAAAATCAACTCAACAAGAAAATAAAAATTCTCCGCACCGATAGAGGAGGTGAATACCTGAATGATGCTTTTAAAGACCATCCTAGAAGTTGTGGTATTATCTCACAACTATCCCCACCTGGAACACCACAACATAATGGCGTGTCCAAGAGGAGAAATCGAACTCTATTAGATATGGTTCGATCTATGATGGCTAGAAGCTCACTACCTCTATCATTTTGGGGTTTCGCTTTGCTCTCTACGGCCCGTATTTTGAATATGGCCCCAACCAAGAAAGTGGAAATGACACCTTTTGAAATATGGCATGGAAGGGTTCCATCATTGTCATATTTAAAGGTATGGGGTTGTGAGGCTTATGTTAAGACTCCCACCTCAAACAAGTTAGAAAGCTGTTCCACTAAGTGTATCTTCATTGGATATCCCAGAGATTCTATGGGATATTATGTCTATGATCCATTGGAACAAAAGGAGTTTGTTGCCAAGAAGGCTGAGTTCTTAGAAGCTAAGTTCCTTACGGAAGGAACTAGCAGTAGAACTATGAATCTTGAGGAGGATCAAGAACCACAAACCGATACACATTTGGTTGACACTAGCACTCATCATGAGGATGTTGAGAATGATCAAGTGGTTGATCAATATACACAAAACGTTCGCAGATCAGGTAGAATTAGTAATCCACCTAAAAGATATGGATTTTTCATAGATGGATGCTATGTGGTTGATTCCGATGAACCAACCACCTATCATGATGCAATGTCCAATTTGGATTGTGACAAATGGCTTGAAGCCATGAACGTTGAGATGCAATCCATGTATGTCAACCAAGTGTGGGACTTGGTTGAACCACCTCTTAACTCCAAGATAGTTGGAAGTAAGTGGGTTTTCAAGAAGAAAACCGATATGCATGGAAACTTGGATACTTATAAAGCTAGACTTGTAGCAAAAGGTTTCACTCAAACTCAAGGGGTTGATTATGATGAGACCTTCTCACTAGTTGCAATGCTAAAGTCTATTAGGATATTATTTGCCATAGCTGCTTATTATGATTATGAGATTTGGCAAATGGATGTCAAAACTGCTTTTCTAAATGGATATCTTGAGGAAGATGTCTATATGGTTCAGCCTGAAGGTTTTGTCAACTCAAAACATCCTAACAAAGTATGCAAGTTAAGGAAATCAATCTATGGATTGAAACAAACATCAAGAAGGTGGAATCACCGTTTTGATGAAGAGATAACCAAATTTGGGTTCATCAAAAACACTGATGAAGCATGTGTATATAAGAAGGCTAGTGGGAGCATCACCATTTTCTTAGTATTGTATGTCGATGACATCCTACTATTTGAAATGATATTCCAACCATGGAAGGTGTAAAAGCCTGGCTTGGAAGCTATTTCTCCATTAAGGATCTTGGTGAAGCCGCCTATATTTTGGGAATAAAGATCTATAGGGATAGATCAAGGCGGTTGATAGGTTTGAATCAAAGTGCATACATTGATAAGATCTTGAAAAGGTTCAAGATGGAAAACTCTAAGAAAGGTACCATACCTATTCAAAGAGAAACGATATTGAGTAAGACTCATTGTCCAAGCTCAAAGGATGAGCAAGACAAAATGAAGGGAATTCTGTATCCGTCTGCCATAGGATCCATCATGTATGCAATGATATGCACTAGACCAGACGTGTCGTGCGCCTTGAGCATGACAAGACGATACCAACAAAATCCTGGAAGCAGTCATTGGATGGTTGTTAAGAACATACTTAAGTACCTAAGGAGGACTAAAGATATGTTCCTAATCTATGGATCTGGTGAGGAGGAACTCGTAGTAAAGGGTTACACGGATGCGAGTTTCCAAACTGATCAGGATGATTCACGATCACAATCGGGGTACATTTTCATCTTGAATGGAGGAGCAATCTCTTGGAAGAGCTCTAAGCAAGATGTGGTGGCATTATAAACTACAGAGTCAGAATACATCGTCGCTTCATTAGCAGCTCAGGAAGCTGCATGGTTAAGGAAGTTCATTGCCGATCTAGGGATGGTCCCTTCCATTTAGGACCCTCTAGAAATTCTTTGTGATAACGAGGGTGCGATTGCTCAAATCAAGGAACCCCGTGCACATCAAAAGACTAGGCACCTGAACGAAGATTCAACTACATAAGGGATGAAGTTGAAAAGGGAAAGATATGTATTCGCAAAGTTCACACGGATCAAAACATTGCTGATCCACTCACGAATCTTCTTGAAAAGGCAAAGCATGAAAGTCATGCTTGTGCCATGGGACTTCAATATTCTAGTGACTGGATTTGATCTTTAATTTTTTATTGAGATATTGTAACCCTTTATTACTTGAATGAATTATTTGGTTATAATAATTCAACTAATATTCCTATTTTGCATGTTTAAGATCCATGAGTAAATTATTTACTCAGAATGTCCGTAGCTGTTCATGCTTGTGGGAACGAGCATGAAGGTAATGCTATTATGAACTTGGATTGGTAGATATTCATATGGATGAATATAGAGCAAAAGATTGCTACCAAAGTTTATAAATATTTGTGGGATGCATATATTGGACTGACCTGCATCTCAAATATTACTACATAGAATCTTTCTGATTGATCATAAGTAATTTTGAGTGAAGGCGAACATCATTTGGTATCCTCTGACTTGAGACACATATTGGGTCTTGATATTTACCGAATATTACACTTTGACTTAGCTCTTTGCTGTTCTGAAACATGGCAGTACATAAGTCTGAGTTCAGGTATGATATAAGGTAATTGTGAGAGACGTATGTTGTCAAGATGGGATTTGTCCCTCTTATTCGTTGAGAGTAAGATGTCTAAGGCCTGATAAAATTAAATCAATGGAGAATGATCACTCTGTGTCTCTAGGATTTAACATGACATCTGTGACAAAAGGATAGATGATTGATTCACCTAAAACATTTCAAGTATGGTACTTGAAGGAATTGATGTTATTGAATGGCACTTAGTCATACGTATTAAGGGTAGTAAACCGCTGTTAGGCGGTATTTACTGCTTGCATCAATCTTCTATGAATCTTGTGCAAGTGGGAGATTGTTGGACCTCATATGCCCAAGACACATACAAGATTGATGTGGTTAGTATGTTATGATCCAAGTCAGGTCATACCCAATAACAACCTATACAAACACCAATAAATGTTTGTTTGTTGATGAGATCATACAAATAAACATTGACACCAATTTAGAAAATGAGTTTTCTAAAACATTGCTTTGTGGTAGAACAACATTATATGGATAGTTTGTTCATGAGATATTATTTGTTTCATTATTTAAGTTGGATAAATAATAACAAATAAAAGTGTGTTATGGTTATAAAATTAAAGGGGGTTTTAATTTTATAAAAACTTATGGTTGAAAGAGTAATTTTATGTAAGTTTCAAATGGGAGGGAAACCCATTTTGGTTTCAAATTTTCGGCCACCCATGTGGGCTGATTGGCAGCTTTGTTTTGTCTTGGTTTTTGAAAGACTTAACTCACTCTTTCACTCAACCACACCACACACCTTTCTCTCACACACACAAGGCCAAAACTCTCTCAAAGAACAATCTATTTTCGTTCAAAAGGGAACAAAGAAAGGGCAACAATTCGATTTTGTTGCAGCACTTCAAGATCTTCTTGGCTAATTCGGTTTGTTCAAAAGGGAGTACATCTTGGTGTTCTTCTACCTAACAAGATTAGGTGTTTGTTTAGGCTTGTGGGTATACAAGCTTGAGGTTCTCTCTCTTGAGGGCTGGACATTCAATAACATCTCCACATTCATCTCATACATCTACAACTTTCGTACAAAAGATTGTATCACTAAACACCCTATGGTTGTTATGTCTTGTTTGATAGCATACTATTTCATATATATTTTGATCCTCATTCTTGGGTTTTGTTGGTGGTTTAATACGGCAAAAATTTTCAGATTATAAGCCATATGTTAAACCTCTTATTCCGTTGCGTTTTCATAGTTTAAATGGTTAAACTAAGTGTTTTACATGTGACAAAACCCATCACTCTTGACTGATTTTTGGTAAGTGTGTGGAGAGTGAGGGCTGCCCTCTCCCCTCAAATACTCTCCCATAACCCGACTTTCTCTCGTTGGTGGTTTGGTCCCCCGACTTTGGACTTTATTTCTTTTTCATCATTCTTCGGCTTCAACATAAATAACCGGGTGTTACACTTGAATCGGAGTTATGCATTCTCAAGTTGTTATGAATACCTCTTAAAGCAATTTTACTCAAAATCAATAGATCCGAACAGAAATCTGATAGATATAATGATATGAACAATTGACTTAAACAAATCTAACACTGATAGATCAATTGATTTAGATCAATGAGCACCATGCTCTGATACCACCTATGAATCCAAGGATCGAAACAAGGAATTATCAGGTTATATCTAATGAACAATGATTGTGAAATTATCATTGTTCATTGTTTAATCAATTGATGATGAAATAACAATTGTAATATGAATTAATATGAAGAACAATTCAGATAAATGATAAAACAAATGAATATAAGGAATAGACAGCAAGTTTGATACAAATGGTTTTCATTATCATTGACTAATTGATGATTGAAATGATGATTGAATATTGCTAGGGTTTTAATGATTTTGATGTATAATGTTATGGTTGTTGTTGGTGGTTGCTTGGGTTTGTTGATTTGATTGATCTCTAAAAATTGATGTAATGATCGGATACCCTAATGTGTGAACCTATGCCTTGTCTTTATAAGCATAGAGAGTTACTGTTAGGGTAACAGTAACTTTGTTATCAGGGTAAGAAAGTTACTCAGAGAATGTCATGATGTGAAATTCTCTGACTAAGTTAAATTCATTCGTAGGAGTTGACTTTATGACGTCACTTAGTGTTTGACTTGTTGACTTGATGTACTGGTGAAGTACATGCAAGTGTTGATCTTCCATAGAACTTGGTCCTCCGTAGATCTTTGGTCTTCCGTAGGAGATTTGCTTTCCGTAGGAGTTGTCACTTGGACTTCATAATCCGTAGAAGATTCTCGGATCCATGAATCCTTTGATGTTGTTGCAGAACATCTACGGAAGTACAAGTTGTTCTTCCGTAGATAGTTCTTATACTTTTGTCAGTTAAGAAAATTGACTATGTATATTATTGTTCCTGCAATCATACATAAATCAATATATAATGGGGTTAACCTTTATACATTTATTACATAAAAAATAAATAAGATGTACAAGTGCTTATTACAAGTCATGATTAAAGTTCCAAGCCTATACAATGAATCTAGACCTATTGGAACTAGATCTAACATGAGATTTCTTAGGCCATCCTTGGCTCCAAGTGATAGAATCACGCTTGCTCTTGTGATTCGATAGGCGAATCATATAAATTTGTTTTCTCTTTTTCCATGACTGTGGTTACATGATCGGGTTTGTTCACTCAACACGATTATGATCTCTCAAACTCACTAAGTCTCACTCGTATAGATGATGCAGAATCCTTTAAGAGTTGATAATAATATACTAAGTATAAATAAACAAAAACACAGGAGAATGGTTTTTCAAGATACTTGTATATATTACTTCTCAACTCAAAGTTTTACAAGACTCTTACAAGCATATTACATGAGTTACAATAAGAAACTATATATACTACTATCTACAGCCGGATATACTTTGATACCAGCTGGAACATACAACTAGACAAATACTACATTACTATAAGTAATGTATCTGTGACAACCGACCTCCAGGTTGTTACCCTAACCCTAGATTACTTGCACCATTATCCATGTTATGAGTGCTAATAATTGAAACTATTCAACCCTACTATGAAATTGGAAACAATTCTTACTACTTGATTCAAATTATGGTTTCATGTGATTTTTATTATTGATTTTTAGCTAATTTAGGTTTCTACCTTTTAAAAATTGTGTTCCGGGAATGTCAACTAGTCACCCTTACAAAATTAAATTCAAGTGAAGGCAATTAAAATGTGAGCATACACACTCACACTTATATAATTTTCGGCCATGCATGCATGGGCATGCATTAGATACCTCAATTCACCATCCATACAATAATACATTATACCCAATACTACAAAACTACACTACATAATAACAATTCACAATTAAAATTTAATTCAAAAATCCCCCACTACACTCCAAGAATCGGCCGCCCACCCCTCTCCACTCCTCTCCTCTCTACACCACCACCACACTACCCACTAGCATTGCATGCAACTCTCTCCCTCTCTCCCTCTCTCCCTCTTATTCGAAACATCAGCTGAAACACACACCCTCACCTCACAATTCACTCAAAGCAATTCTCTCTAAGTCTAGCACAAGAAATTCGAAGAACAACACCAAGCATCAATCGGCCAAGTGCAAACCGCAAGGAGGTGGCCTAGTTCGCGAGTTTTGGTCACACAACCATACTTGTTCCACCTTTCCAGCCTTGGTTCGAGCTTCCACAGTCAAGTCCAAGGAGTTTCTAGACATCCACGACCATCAACACCTTCTAAACCGTGAGTTACATCAAGTGTAAGCTCATGTTGTCAACTTTGGGACATTTCACTTGTTTTCTTCATTTTTCACCTAAAAACCTTGCTTTTTCCTTGTTGTAGCACAAACTTCTCACCATCACCTTGTTCTTAAGGAGTTCCCAACGTTCTTGAAGGTAAACCTCATGTTATGTTAGTCATTCTTGAGGTGGAAACCGATTTCCATCATGAAAACCCTCTTTTTGGGTGTTTTGGTAATCATCTAGCTTGTGAAAGTTGCAACTCTTGTAAACCAAACTTATGACCTGCATTTTTATGACTTAATGGACTCCCAAGAACCTGTTTTTAAAAGTTCCAAAAGGCTACATACTCGAACCCATGGTTATTACATGGATTACACCTTGAAACCCTTCTTTCTACATGTAACAACACCCTTTAAGCATTTGTTTGAAAAACCCTTTCAACCAAGACTCATAACCTACTCATGAACGACTTAATGACACCTTAATAATCTGTTTATAAAGTTAAATGAAGTGTTGGTAACGTTTAGACTCAAGTTAAGATGATTTACACAAGTGTTATGGTCGGTTATGATATTATCTACATATTTGAAGCATATGGATGTATAGAACAACTAGGCAACTCTTTGGGACTGAAATTTCAGTAGGTTTTGATGAATATTAAAAGTGTTAGTAATGTTTAATCTCTGGAATAAAGGACATGTTGAGATTTGCCCTCTTTTAGTCACTTTCGGGACCCGAAAACATGGTAAAATGACTTTAAAAATAGTAAGAATATGAATTTAACACTCTTGAAAAGTATTCCAGGCTTAAAAATGATAAATAAAGTGTTCTGGAGTCAATGGATAATTTAAATGGTCAAAGGAACAAATAAATGACGTTTTAACTAAAAACGGGTACAAACCGAGCATCGTTTTTGAGAAAAATCCATAAAAATAGAGTTCGAAGCTAAAATTTATAAAAATCATATGATTTCAGTAAGTAAAGTAATATAAGACTTAAAGGATTTGAAAATTTGGTCAAACAAGCTTTAAATGGTCAAACCCGGTCAAAACCGCGTTTTAACGGGTCAAACGTAAAAACGAGATTTTCAACTATAAAAGGCCAATTTTCACAATTTAAGGACTTGAAAATTTATAAAGATATCTTTTAGAAAATACCTACTGGTCCAAGATTCAAATATATGAAAACTTCAATTTACGGTTAAAACTATCCGGCTTTTACCGTAACCGGGAGCGTTAAACGCTGAGTTTTTAAATCGGACCCGTAAACTAAAATTTTGAAACACTTACTCCATAATAAGTATAATATTACTCTAAGAATCTGATTTTTGGTCTTAAATGTCATAAAGGACAAGAAACTAAACTTGAGGGTAGAAACTGTCAATTTTGAAACTTGAGGGACCAAACTGTAAAAATTTTCCAAACCTTACAACCGACTTCCAGGAAGCTAATAACCACTTGAACAACAAAATTCCTTAATATAGTTAACCTAATGAAGTGAAAATCTTAATTTTCATGAAGACGCCTTGACCTGCCATAAAAGGAAACTTTTTATACAAACCTTCGCGAAACCAAAGCTTTAACCAATAGCTAAACTCTTGACACCATTGTTGCACCTTAAATGAGTTTAGGGCAGTAGCTTATTACTTAATATGTACATGTTAGGGTGCTAGACTTGAGACACTTCCCGGCACACCAAGAGACTTTTGACTTGAAACCTAAGGTGAGTTCTAGTGATCCCCCTTTTTACTATTGTTTTGGGATGAAACATGCTCTACTTCTTATGAACTATGATTGTGCTTTACTTGATGATTGTATGTGGGATTTGTGGTTACCTGCTGATTCTAATATCATGATCATTAATTCTTTCGTGAACCACTTGTTTTATATGGATAGATCTATTTGGGGAATCCCCCACACACAGTGGCTTCCGTTCAAGGAAGGTTACCCCACTGAGATCCTAAGGGGTCGTTTGTGGCATGTAACAGGTTTTGTTAAGAAACTATGGTGAACCATCCGGGTAGGTAGGGTTCACTGGTTTGGGGCTCAATTCTTCCTTCGGGAATATCCGGTTAAACACAACTTTAGAAGAGGCCAACCGGGACTGAGTGCAGGGTTGATTATGATTCTTCCCACGATGATAAACAATGATTATTTTCTTTTAATCAAAGAAGGATTTGTTAAGTCCTTTTGTTTTTAAACTTTAAGCACTTGAATTCTCCAATTTTTTAGTTGACATAATTTTCTTTTGAGCATGTTTCAGGTAATGTATGAAGAGATCCTAGCTGTTGTGAAGACCTAGACTTATCCCCGTGACATGGCATTGGCATATTTTTCTTGATGAATCATTTGAACAATATTATATTTCTGTTAAACAAGTACAATTTATTTTATGGATGATTATAAAACTCATTTGGGGGCTTGATTTGTTTCTAGCCCCGGTATCTTTTTAAAAAAACATTAATGCCATGTGATATTCTCTCCTTTGAGCTCATGTAATGGTTTGTTTCCGCTGCCATATGTTGTTGCTAGTCTGTGACGTCCCACCCTACCTGGGCCGGGGTGTGACAGATTGGTATCAGAGCCAAAGGTTGTAGAGAAGTCAGGAATACCATCTCTATACCCTAGGCTACAACCCTGATACCCTAGGACTGTCCTTGTGGGAAGTGTTGGGATGATCGGTTGGGTAAATTGATGATTACACTTGATCAACGTAATCATGAATTTACCGGACGCGTAATTTCCATCACTGATCTTTAGGATATGATTAGACTTTTTCTGGTTTATATTGATTACTTTGAAACTAAATTTTAAAAAAAGGGGGATTTAAATGATTTTTATGATGAACTATGTTATCCGATACTACTTAAAGAGACTATTGATCTGGGTAAAACAGACAGCTATATGTTGGAATAACAGATACTATTGCCATCACTACTATTATTAGTACTATTATTATAATCATGAGCTATGAGAAACCAAATTACTCATGATGTATTTCTTACAGGTCAACGTCTATGGATGATAAAGGAAAGGCGCCTGCTCACCCCGACACTGAGACCATTCCTACCGGAAACCTGAGGAGAGAGAAGCCCCAGACAGAGTATGAGGCGTACCTCCGGAGATGCGGACATCCAGGGTGGATATCCGTCACGTCCGAAGACACTGAGGCTTCCGAGGACTCTTCCTCCACATCACCTTCCCGAAGCCGAACGCGATCCCACTCTTCCCAAGTAGCTGCTCCGACCCTCTCACCCATCCCACCTATTGGGAATAGGGGTGCGCGTACTGTCACCCGACCTCGCAAAAGCATTAGGCCAGGATCCTTCGTATCCTTTAGGATGCCTCCTCCTCCTCCCCCACCTGTTAGGATTCCGACATCGGTACCTCCACTGTTTGACCCTCGTGACGAACGCCTGATGCCGCCGAGACATAGTATGTATGACGGCCCTAGCGTATTGGCTGGTGATAGGTACTCCAGTCGAGTCGCCGGGCAAGTGATGTAGGACCCTCTGATGCGACATTGGATGAGATTTTGAGGACTGTTCGCCGTCATGAGCTGACTGTTCAGCACGCCACTCGAACTTCCCAGTCTGCTCAATTCCAGGCTATGATGGCTACGCAAGGAGTGAAGCGTTTGGAGCAGGAGCAGAGGAAGAAGGGTACAGGATGGTTTGGATGGCTGAAGAGAAAGTGGATGTGAGAGTTGGAGTACTTAGTGGGATTATGTGTCTGTTGACAGTAGAAAGAAACTATTTGAATTGTTATTCGATACTATTATTTTATTATCATGGGGGTGATGGCACCTTCCAAATTGTAAGAGCTTGACTCTGATTCTATTTTGTTGGATGATACTATCGTGAACTGCTTTTGGGATGCTAGAATTATTAAACTGTCTGTATTAAATTGCTATATGATCTGTTGTGCTTTGAAATTGGTCTGTGCCTTTTCTAAATGGTTGCCCAACTGTTATGTCATGTTTTGATTTGGACTTTGTAAGGTTTCCTTAGTGGGTTGTAAATACATATGTGCATGTCATGATCCCTCTTCCGAGGCAGGGTGTAATAGGATAATGATGCATAGGCTATTCGAAACAAAATTATGAGATGCTAAACGAATCTATTTGTGATTCTATCAAAATGCCGACTCGCAGAGGAACACGTTTTGGACGGCGTGGAGCCACCAGGGGCCGCCGTGAGGAAGCAAGGCCGACTGGAAACCAACCTACTCCACCAGGGACTCCCCACGGGGAAAATGCTAATCAAGAGAGTGACGAAAGGATTGCTAACCTCGTAGCTCAGCAACTGGCTAACGCCATTCCGACTATTATTGCACAGATAAATGCGGACCGGGATAACACTATTGGTAACGACCGGCCGGTGAACGATGAGAGCCACGACGAAGAAGCCGAGGCGTTAAGGAATGGATGCTCTTATAAGACCTTCATGGCATGTAAGCCTAAGGACTTCTATGGCACCGAGGGTGATATAGAGACTTACAGGTGGATTGACGAAATGGAAGCTGTCTTGGACATCAGCGAGTGCAAGATGGAGCATATGGTGAGGTTTGCATCACAATCTCTCAAGGGATCAGCTCTTGAATGGTGGAAGTCCATTACTCAAAGCCGTGGAAGAAATATGGCTAATCGAATTGGTTGGACTGAATTCCGAGAGCTAATGACCAACAAATATTGCCCCATCAATCAACTCGAGAAGCTGGAGACAGAATTTTTAAGCTTGGAGATGAAAGGACCCAACTACACCGAATATATCAATCGTTTCTTAGCCCTGTCCCAACTTGTGCCACATTTGGTGACGCCAGAAGCCAAAGGTGTAGCACGATTCATCTGGGGACTACACCCAAGAGTTAGGGGTATGGTCCGTTCCTCTCAGCCTGTAACCCTGCAAGCTGCTGTCGACCTTACCATCAGTTTGACTGATGACCTAATTAGGGCTGGATGGACCGATCAAGCAAGGGCTGATGAGAAGAAGAAGTTTGTTGGTGAGAAAAGGAAGTGGTTTGAAGCGAAAAGAGCGGTTGGGAATAGTAGTGGGTCAAGTAGAAGGAGTTCTGAAGGTGTGAGACGTGATGACCAGGGAAACAAAAATCGGAGATTGTATTCGGGGACAAGCCCATTCTGCAGCAAGTGCAAGATACATCATCAAGGGGAATGTAACCCGATGCCCTGTTTTAGGTGCAGGAGAACAGGCCATTTAATTAAAGACTGTACTTACGCACCAGGGAAACAATGCTATGAGTGTGGAGATCCAGGGCATATGAGGAACAAGTGTCCTAAGCTGGGTAGAGACAAGAATGCTAAGCACAACAAGCCTAAGGGAAGAGCTTTCGTTATGGACCCAGCAGGAGCTCGTAGGGAACCCGACGAGGTGAACGGTACGTTCCTTGTAGAAAATCATCCCGCTACTGTACTGTTTGATACTGGAGCGACTGCTAGTTTTATCTCTAGTACTTTTAGGCCATTGATTGACTTAGACGTGTGTACCTTGACTGATACGTTTACCGTAGAATTAGCTTACGGTAATATTTTAGAAGCTAACGAAATCATTAGGGATTGCCCGCTGAATCTAAAAGGGAATACGTTTAAGATTGACTTGATGCCCATTAAGTTAGGAGGATTTGATGTGGTTGTGGGTATGGACTGGCTAGCGAAGCATAGAGTCGAAATTGTATGTGATGAACGACTACTCAAGATACCGTTGAGCGACGAAGAAGTGATAGTGGTAGAGGGTGAAAGGAGTAACACCCTATACCCTACGATATCCCACTTAAAAGCTACCAAGAACTTGATGAAGGGATGTCCAGCTTTTATAGTATATGTGATGAAAACTCAAAAGGAGAAGAAGATCGAAGATATTCCCGTGGTTTCGGAATACCCAGAGGTGTTTCCGGAAGAACTACCAGGACTCCCCCCGAATCGGCAAGTTGAATTCCAGATAGACTTGTTGCCTGGTGCTGCACCGGTAGCCAAGGCACCGTACCGACTCGCCCCACCTGAGATGAAGGAGCTAATGGTACAAATTCAAGAACTACTGGACAAGGGATTTATACGTCCGAGTATCTCTCCATGGGGTGCCCCGGTACTGTTCGTGAAAAAGAAAGACGGAACCCTGCGAATGTGTATTGATTACAGGGAATTGAATAAGCTGACCATAAAGAATCGTTCCCTTCTTCGAGAATAGATGACCTATTTGATCAACTGCAAGAAGCAAGTTATTTTTCCAAATTAGACTTTAAGGTCAGGATACCACCAACTGAAGGTTAAGAGAGAAGGACATACCCAAAAACAGCCTTCCGAACTAGGTATGGACACTACGAGTACTTGGTCATTGCCCTTTGGACTGACTAATGCTCCGGCAGCATTTATGGACCTATGAACCGCGTTTGCCGCCCTTACCTCGACAAGTTTGTGATCGTGTGTTTATTGACGACATACTGATTTTTCCTGAAGTAAAGACGAGCACGAGAAGCATCTCAGGCTAATCCTTGAATTGCTCAAGAATGAGCAACTATATGCCAAGTTCTCTAAATGTGAATTTGGATGCGCCAGATCCAATTCTTAGTCGTGTGGTGAATGAGGATGGGATTCAAGTTGACCCTTCCAAGATTGAGGGCCATAAAGAATTGGAAGATTCCTGAAACTCCTACGGAGATAAGGCGATTCTTAGGACTTGCTGGCTACTACCGACGATTTATTAAAAGGACTTCTCGCGTTTATAATGCAACCTTGACCGCACTAACCAAGAAGAACACAACCTTTGTGTGGGAGCGAAAGCAGAACGAGGCGTTTGAAACACTTAATGGAGAAGTTATGCAGTGCACCTATCCTGCTCTTCCAGAAGGAGTAGAAGACTTCGTGGTCTATTGTGACGCTTCGCGTCAAGGGCTAGGATGTGTATTGATGAAACGCAACAAGGTGATTGCTTACGCATCGAGACTGCTGAATGATCATGAGAAGAACTACTACGACTCACGATCTGGAGTTGGGTGCCGTTGTGTTTGCCCTTAAGATGTGGAGGCACTACCTTTATGGCACAAAGTGTATCATCTACACTGACCATAGAGTTTGCAACATATCCTTGACCAAAAGATGCTCAAACATGCGTCAGAGAGATGGGTCGAGCTATTGAACGATTACGAGTGCGTAATCCGCTACATCCTGGTAAGGCCATGTTGTGGCGGATGCATTGAGCCGAAAGGAAAGAGAGAAAAACCTCTTCGTGTACGAGCCTTAAGGATGAGTGCTGTATACCAACCTTATTGCAAACTGAAAGAAGCTCAAAGCGAGGCATTAAAGGAAGAAAATTAAAGGAAGAAGGATTGACTGGAATGGAAAAGCAATTTGAGATAGGGGACGATGGTACATACAGATATGGAGGAAGGACTTGGGTGCCAAAACATGGAGAATTCGCGAAGTAATCCTCGACGAAGCACACAAGTCTAGGTATTCAATTCACCCTGGAAGTGATAAGATGTACCAGGATTTAAAGGCCCTTTTCAGGTGGCCGGGAATCACGAATCAATCGCCGTTTATGTGGGGAAAGGTTTAACTTTTGCCATGGTAAAAGCTGAGAACCAAAAAACATCAGGAACGTTACAACAACCCGAAATCCAGATGGAAATGGGATAATGTTACGATGGATTTTGTTACAAGTTGCCCAGAACGTTAAAGGTCACGATGTATTTGGGTAATAGTGGATAGATTAACGAAATCAGTTCACTTCTTGCCAATTAGAGAAGACTACGACATGACGAAATTGGCCAACTGTATGTCGATGAGGTGGTAACGAGGCATGGAGTGCCTTTTGCTCACCTCCGACCGTGATAGCCGTTTCACCTCTCGTTTCTGGAAATCGTTCCAGCAAGCTTTAGGAACCCGTTTAGATCTAGCACGGCTTACCACCCTCAGACGACGAACAGAGCGAAAGAACTATTCAAACGATGGAAGACATGTTAAGAGCTTGCGTGATGGACTTTGGCGGAAACTGGGATAACCATCTTCCTTTGGTGGAATTCGCCTATAACAATAGTTACCACGCGAGTATCAAAGCCGCTCCGTATGAGGCCCCTATATGGCAGGAAATGCCGATCACCCTGAGTTGGAATGAGATTGGTGATAGCCAAGTGATGGGACCCGACATAGTGTTGGAGACCACCGACAAGAACTATAAGATAAAGGAGCGATTGAAAGCAGCCAGAGATCGACAGAAGAAGTACGCTGACAGGTTGCGGAAACCTCTAGAGTTCCAAGTGGGCGACAGGTTAATGCTAAAGGTAGCACCATGGAAAGGAACTGTGAGGTTCGGAAAGAGAGGAAAGTTAAGCCCAAGATACATTGGACCATTCGAAATACTGGCAAGAATTGGCCCAGTAGCGTATAAGTTGAAACTACCCCCGGGGTTGAGCCACATACACGACACCTTTCATGTGTTGAACTTGAAGAAGAGTATGGTAGACGAGACTCTAGAACTACCATTAAAAGAAGCAAGAATAAACGACAAACTGAATTTTGTGGAAGAACCCGTGGAGATCACGGATCGTTTGGTCAAACAACTCCGGCGGAGCCGCATACCCAAGGTTAAGGTTAGATGGAACTCCAAGCGAGGACCAGAATTTACTTGGGAGCGTGAAGATGAAATGAGGAAGAATTATCCACACCTCTTCAAACCCACCCGTTCAGTCTCTAATCAGAGTTAAAATTTCGGGACGAAATTCCTAAACGGTGGGAGAATGTGACAACCGACCTCCAGGTTGTTATCCTAACCCTAGATTACTTGCATCATTATCCATGTTATGAGTGCTAATAATTGAAACTATTCAACCCTACTATGAAATTGGAAACAATTCTTACTACTTGATTCAAATTATGGTTTCATGTGATTTTTATTATTGATTTTTAGCTAATTTAGGTTTCTACCTTTTAAAAATTTGTGTTCCGGGAATGTCAACTAGTCACCCTTACAAAATTAAATTCAAGTGAAGGCAATTAAAATGTGACCATACACACTCACACTTATATAATTTTCGGCCATGCATGCATGGGCATGCATTAGATACCTCAATTCACCATCCATACAATAATACATTATACCCAATACTACAAAACTACACTACATAATAGCAATTCACAATTAAAATTTAATTCAAAAATCCCCCACTACACTCCAAGAATCGGCCGCCCACCCCTCTCCACTCCTCTCCTCTCTACACCACCACCACACTACCCACTAGCATTGCATGCAACTCTCTCCCTCTCTCCCTCTTATTCGAAACATCAGCTGAAACACACACCCTCACCTCACAATTCACTCAAAGCAATTCTCTCTAAGTCTAGCACAAGAAATTCGAAGAACAACACCAAGCATCAATCGGCCAAGTGCAAACCGCAAGGAGGTGGCCTAGTTCGCGAGTTTTGGTCACACAACCATACTTGTTCCACCTTTCCAGCCTTGGTTCGAGCTTCCACATTCAAGTCCAAGGAGTTTCTAGACATCCACGACCATCAACACCTTCTAAACCGTGAGTTACATCAAGTGTAAGCTCGTGTTGTCGGTTTTGGGACATTTCACTTGTTTTCTTCATTTTTCACCTAAAAACCTTGCTTTATCCTTGTTGTAGCAGAAACTTCTCACCATCACCTTGTTTTTAAGGAGTTCCCAACGTTCTTGAAGGTAAACCTCATGTTATGTTAGTCATTCTTGAGATGGAAACCGATTTCCACCATGAAAACCCTCTTTTTGGGTGTTTTGGTAATCATCTAGCTTGTGAAAGTTGCAACTCTTGTAAACCAAACTTATGACCTGCATTTTTATGACTTAATGGACTCTCAAGAACCTGCTTTTAAAAGTTCTAAAAGGCTACATACTCGAACCCATGGTTATTACATGGATTACACCTTGAAACCCTTCTTTCTACATGTAACAACACCCTTTAAGCATTTGTTTGAAAAACCCTTTCAACCAAGACTCATAACCTACTCATGAACGACTTAATGACACCTTAATAATCTGTTTATAAAGTTAAATGAAGTGTTGGTAACGTTTAGACTCAAGTTAAGATGATTTACACAAGTGTTATGGTCGGTTATGACATTTTCTACATATTTGAAGCATATGGATGTATAGAACAACTAGGCAACTCTTTGGGACTGAAATTTCAGTAGGTTTTGATGAATATTAAAAGTGTTAGTAATGTTTAATCTCTGGAATAAAGGACATGTTGAGATTTGCCCTCTTTTAAGTCACTTTCGGGACCCGAAAACATGGTAAAATGACTTTAAAAATAGTAAGAATATGAATTTAACACTCTTGAAAAGTATTCCAGGCTTAAAAATGATAAATAAAGTGTTCTGGAGTCAATGGATAATTTAAATGGTCAAAGGAACAAATAAATGACGTTTTAACTAAAAACAGGTACAAACCGAGCATCGTTTTTTAGAAAAATCCATAAAAATAGAGTTCGAAGCTAAAATTTATAAAAATCATATGATTTCAGTAAGTTAAGTAATATAAGACTTAAAGGATTTGAAAATTTGGTCAAACAAGCTTTAAATGGTCAAACCCGGTCAAAACCGCGTTTTAACGGGTCAAACGTAAAAACGAGATTTTCAACAATAAAAGGCCAATTTTCACAATTTAAGGACTTAAAAATTTATAAAGATATCTTTTAGAAAATACCTACTGGTCCAAGATTCAAATATATGAAAACTCCAATTTACGGTTAAAACTATCCGGCTTTTACCGTAACCGGGAGCGTTAAACGCACAGTTTTTAAATCGGACCCGTAAACTAAAATTTTGAAACACTTACTCCATAATAAGTATAATATTACTCTAAGAATCTGATTTTTGGTCTTAAATGTCATAAAGGACAAGAAACTAAACTTGAGGGTAGAAACTGTCAATTTTGAAACTTGAGGGACCAAACTGTAAAAATTTTCCAAACCTTACAACGGACTTCCAGGAAGCTAATAACCACTTGAACAATAAAATTCCTTAATATACTTAACCTAATGAAGTGAAAATCCCAATTTTCATGAAGACGCCTTGACCTGCCAAAAGGAAACTTTTTATACAACCTTCGCGAAACCAAAGCCTAACCAATAGCTAAACTCTTGACACCATTGTTGCACCTTAAATGAGTTTAGGGCAGTAGCTTATTACTTAATATGTACATGTTAGGGTGCTAGACTTGAGACACTTCCCGGCCACACCAAGAGACTTTGACGTGAAACCTAAGGTGAGTTCTAGTGATCCCCTTTTTACTATTGTTTTGGGATGAAACATGCTCTACTTCTTATGAACTATGATTGTGCTTTACTTGATGATTGTATGTGGGATTTGTGGTTACCTGCTGATTCTAATATCATGATCATTAATTCTTTCGTGAACCGCTTGTTTTATATGGATAGATCTATTTGGGGAATCCCCCACACACAGTGGCTTCCGTTCAAGGAAGGTTACCCCACTGAGATCCTAAGGGTCGTTTGTGGCATGTAACAGGTTTGTGTAAGAAACTATGGTGAACCATCCGGGCAGGTAGGGTTCACTGGTTTGGGGCTCAGTTCTTCCTTCGGGAATATCCGGTTAAACACAACTTTAGAAGAGGCCAACCGGGACTAAGTGCAGGGTTGATTATGATTTTCCCACGATGATAGACAATGATTATTTTCTTTTAATCAAAGAAGGATTTGTTAGGTCCTTTTGTTTTTAAACTTAAGCACTTGAATTCACCAACTTTTAGTTGACACAATTTTCTTTTGAGCATGTTTAGGTAATGTATGAAGAGATCCTAGCTGTTGTGAAGACCTAGACTTATCCCGTGACATGGCATTGGCATATTTTCCTTGATGAATCATTTGAACAATATTATATTTGTGTTAAACAAGTACAATTTATTTTATGGATGATTGTAAAACTCATTTGGGGGCTTGATTTGTTTCTAGCCCGGTATCTTTTTAGAAAAACATTAATGCCATGTGATATTCTCTCCTTTGAGCTCATGTAATGGTTTGTTTCCGCTGCCATATGTTGTTGCTACTCTGTGACGCCCCACCCTACCTGGGCCCGGGGTGTGACAGTATCTCAGATAAAATACTATCTAAGATTTGGTAGTCATGACATGTCCATAACTTACCTTTTGTCACCATATAAAGTTGGTAATTGTACTAAATCATAATAAATGAACAGTGGAATAAAGTATGGTCAACTACATGGGCGTAGGAAAAGCACCATGTAGTATATCAGAGATTTGTTCTTTAGGCCTTCATGCTTCGGAAGTTATTGTCTTGAATTCTTCTAAGTGTTGAACTTCGGAAGAAGGAAGACTTTCTCTTCGGAAGTTGGAGTTTCTCTACGGAAGTTAGAGTTCCTCTTCGGAAACTCTTTCAGACTTGACTTTCGGAGGCTCATCATTTGCCTATGGAAGTTCATCATTTGCCTTCGGAAGTTTTGTTTTTGCCTTTGGAAGTTCTTCATCAGTTGCACTAAAATTGTCTAAGTGTTTGTTTTGGTTGCACCAGTCTTACTTGATCCAAAAAACTCCCCCTAGACTGATGACCAAAACTTCACTTGTTTCTACTTCTCAAAACTTTCAGCACCAGGAAGAGAAAATACTTATATGTTTCCTTGTTGTTTCCCGATGTGGTGCTGAGAAGTTTGTACAGATCATTTGTTGGACCCTGAAAGGATCATACATGCCAATTCAAGTGATGGTTGATGGTTGTTCTGTTGGAATTCTCCCCAAGTCCAAGAAGATATGCGGATGAAGAATCTGCAAAAAAGAAGAAGACAAGTGTCGGCTATCCGCATTTGTTCATGCAGATAACCATGGAACAAATGCTAATAAGTGTTTGTTATTCCGCATTAACAAATGCGGACAGCCGAACAAATGCTGCCAAGAATTTGTATATCCGCTTTTACTAATGCGGATGCTTAGCAACAAATGCTAAGTGTTTGTTTATTCGTATTTCTCAATGCTGATGACCAAACACCAATGCGGAAGAAGAAAAAGAAATGCTAATGAAGATCAACACATCCGTATTAGTTAATGCGAGTGAACACAAAAAAAATGCCTATGAAGACTTTGTACTTAGACTAGTTTTCTGATGTATAGTACAGGGGTAGTTTAGTCATTTTTAGAGGCATTTTGTCAGCCTATAAATAGAATAGAAACCCTACTTTTGGGTATCTTTGACAAGTAGAATATTAGAATCATTGATAGTCATATGTGTCAGAGATGTCTTGTTACTGTTTAATGCTAAAACCCTAGCATTCATTGTAACTTTACGCCACCATTAATACAAAGCATTTTTTAGTATTTCACTCAATCATCATTTTGGTCCTAGTTGATTCCTATCAACTGAGAATCTCATTCTCAACACCCAGTCAATTAGTATCAGATCTTTAGCTCTCGGATTCGTCTCAAATCTGCCAACATCTGAACGAAAATCGATTGAAATTGTGATTGAGTTACTGTTGGCAAGTTCATCACCTTCTAACATGTATTCATGCTGAAATCCTCCTGAAACATCGACTGATTCACTGTTTACTTGTATCGAACCAAGAACATATCGTTGAACAGCTCATTTTACTCAAAAATCAAAACAACATAATCATCAATATCCTAAACCTTTGACCATAAAATTAACAAAATAGTTACAATAGTAATTCTCATATTGTTCCCATGAACGAACCAACTACTACTGTATCAGATCCATTAAAATATACAAAAGTTAGACTGTTTGGACCACTTGGACTTAAAAACATTAATCTAATACTTATTCAAAAAATTTTGAAACAAATTTAACAATGGATTCATTTAACTTTTCTGAACTTGGTCATGCATCCAAACCACCTACGCTTAAACACAAATCTGAGTTTAAGCAATGGAAAATACGGTTTAGGAATAATACATCCATGTGTCACTCACGGCTGATCAAGCAGCTCAATACAAGACAACTAGAATACCTATTGAGGATCCCAACTTGAATCTTGATGATAAGCAATTTAAAAAAATCAAGATTGATCTTAAAGCTTACTCCATCCTCACACAAACTTTAAAAATGGATGTATTGAAGAGACTTGGAAAATATGGAACTACAAAAGCTGTATGGGATGCTCTTCAAATAATGTGTGAAGGAAGCAGTGAAGTAACTAAGATCAACAAAAATAAGTGGGTGAATCAATATGAAACCTTCCATCACACCAAGGGTGAATCAATATCAAAGCAATTGCATCGGTTTTTGCAGTTGGTAAATGATCTTCAAATTATGGGGGTAACTTACAAAGAAATTGAGTTGAACAAAAAGATGTTACATAGTCTTCCTGAAAGTTGGAAGCAAAATGTAACCATGGTTTAAACACACTTGATCTAGAAAGCGCTACTCTAGATATAACGATTGCTAAAATTGAAGCTCTTGAACTTGATGAAAGGATCAGAAATCTAACTAGACCCTACTTTCAATTAGATAGGTTTCATGGTGGACCACAAGTAATTATGGCATAAAAATTTCCATCAGAAATTCATTCTGTGGAAAATGCATTCATTCTGAAGAGGATGATTTCCTATCATCAAGAGATCAAGTCAAATCAACTGGATTTACTGCTACTCCATCAACCAACAAGCCATCAACCTCATCTCAATCATCTGGATTTACTGCCACTCCCTCAAGCATGCTAGAAGACTAGAAATCTGAAGAGCAAAAGACTACCTACAATGCCTTTGTTGCAAGCTTTGAAGCATACTTAGGAGGAAGACCTACCTCTACTCATCTAATCCAAGAAGACCTAGAAGAAATGAATCCTAATGATGTAGAAGAAATGGACCTACATTGGCAGATGGCTATGATAGCCATGAAGGCTAAAAAGTTTTTCAGAAAGGGTAGGAAGCTAAGTCTGAATGAGAATACCAAACTTGGATATGACAAATCCAAGGTTAAATGCTTCAACTGTGGTATGACTGGCCACTTTCAAGAGAATGTAATACTCCAAGAAGAAACAACAACAACATTCAGAGAAGTTCTCAAGGTCAATCATCATCACATCCAAACTCAAGCTTTCAATCCAACAACCAACATCAATATCATCATCAAAGCCAACATCAACAACCATACCAAAGTCAGCCACAACTGACCAATCAAGCCCATGGAAGCAGCCAACCTACCTCTAACGCTCTTGTCATCAGACAAGATAGAGTATGTGATTGGAGCCTGTATGCTGAGGAGGTGAAGCCTCAATTTCAAAATCATGCTCTTATGGCTCACATAAACGATGGCCTCACTCCTATGCCATCTGAGGTAAAATCAAACTCTATAGTGAAAAATGCATCATTGAACTTCAAGGATACTGTGAGCATAATCATAAATTGGCTGTCAAAATCAAAGAAGAAATAGTAAAACATGAAATGCTAAAACATGAAATGAAGAGTTTTGAAATTAAAATCAAATCTTTGATAGCTGACATTGAAAAATTGCATGGGGAGAAGGATGCACTTGCAACTGAAAATGAAAAGTTAACTGAATTGTTAAATCAATCCAAAGCTGAGCAATCAGCCACTAAAGTGAAACTTGAAAAGTTTCAACTATATTCAGCAAAGCTGCAAGAGTTGCTTGATTCACAAAAAGACCCTAAGGACATGACTGGGATTGGATACAATTCATGCCCCCCACCATACAATGATAATTACCCGATCATGCCTGAGTCAATCACTCTTACTGATCAAAATGAACATAAATCTATTGAAACTAAATCAGTAGTATCACAAATTACAAATCCTGAAAATAATCCAAATGTTTATATTGAAACAAGTAAGGAGAAAATCAACTTAGGTCATCCAATCAAAATCAAAGAGTGATCAGACAAGTCGGTAAATGTCATTAAACCAAGAAGCCCAACCAAAGACATAGTGCCATTTGTGAAATTCATCCGTGAAATTTCCAAACTAAAGAAGAAAATGGATACTTCTGTGAAACCATCTACTGAAAGCATATCAGATAGTGAGATCAAATCTCCTAAGAATTCAACCATATCAGACAAAGTCTCACAGAAAAGCAAAGGGAAAACCCCTATGATTCATAAGACTAAAAGCAAAACAGATTCACCATCAATAAAGCTTAAGCAAGGAGTTGGTTTTGACATCTTCAATAAAAATCATGTAAACCAACAAGAAAATAAAGATAGAAAAGGATTAAGGAAACAACATTAGCCCAAAACAGTGAAAAACAATAGTTCTGTGAAACAAAGTAACAAGCTTCAAAATCAGAGAGTGAGGCTCAGTTGAAAATCGGTAAATCAACTGAGGCATCAAGGACTTCCAAAAGAGACAAACTCATGTATTGTGACATTTGTAAAATGTCAAACCATAGAATAGATGAGTGTTATTTTAACCTATACTTCTCAATTTTTGACATGAACAAACATTCTACGTAAAATTATTACTTCAACAAATATTGTTCTTTCTATGATATGACTAATCATAATACATCAGATTGTTTCTTCAAACAATAAGGCTTCAGAATTCCACAAAACAAGCCCATCTCACAAATCTCATCTGTGAAACCTAAAATCAGAAGTCAATTTTATAATAAACAATCCAGGAATTCAAAGTCTCATGATGTCTTAGGTAGTAGAAAGAGTTGAAGAATGTTCAAAAAAATTTAAACCACAACATCAAACAAACTCATGATTTTCATAAATCAAAAATAAAGTTTGACAATCAAAAACTTGTCCACTTTTAGAAAAGAAATAGGGACCAAATGTTTGAATACTCTTCTTATTCTTCAGATGAAGTTGATCAGATGAAATCAGAATGATATCAAAAATCAAACAAAACTCCATCCTCTAAGCAACAAATTAGAGGAAAATATCAAGAACTTACTGTCATGGATAAGAACGGAAACCCAAGACCATCATGACTTTGGTTTCATATTCTAATTAGTTCTTTTTATGCTTGTAGGGTCGTCCATATAGATCCAACAGCCTATGGTATGTGGACAGTGCATGCTCCCGACACATGACTGGAGACCGTTCCCTCCATAATTTCAAGCATATTCAAGGAACTATTGTGGCATTTGGTGGAGATTCACAAGGTGGCAAAATCACTGGTAAAGGATCTGTGACGAATGGAATGTTGTGTTTTGATAGAGTGAACTACTGTGAACAATTAAACTTTAACTGCTCAGCGTGTCTCAGATCTGCGACAAGAAATATTCCACTCACTTCACTGACACTCATTGTTACATACTGAAACTAGGATTTTAAATCCTGAAGAATGGGTTGTCTTGAAGGCCATAAGAAAGAATAATACATATGCCTTAAACCTCAATTCTGCTCTACCAAAAGAAGAAACTTGTCTTTTATCAAAAGCATCTTTTGATGAGTCACAACTTTGGCATAGACGCTTGGGACACACAAATTTCAAAAACATGAATAAATTGGTCAAGGGAAACCATGTAATTGGTTTACCTCAAAAAGAATTTCACTTAATCTCTCACTGTTCAGCGTGTTTTAAAGGGAAACAACATAAGTCTTCCACAAGCCAAAACTTGTGAACACAAACAATTCTCCATTAAACTTACTTCATATAGATTTGTTCGAAGCAACTCATGTTATGAGCATTGGAAAGAAACAATATTGTTTGGTGATCATAAATGACTTTTCCAGATTTACATATGTTATCTTTTTTACTTCATAAAAATGAAGCGTCCCAATTAATAAAAGATTTTATCCTTAAAATTGAAAATCAAATTGATCATAAAGTCGAAATAATTAGAAGTGATGATGGGACTGAATGTAAAAATGAAATATGAGTTCTTTTTGTGCAACCAAAGGCATTGCCCATCAATTTGGTGCAGCTAGAACTCCTTAACAGAATGGGATAGTTGAGAGGCGAAATAGAACACTAATTGAAGCAGCAACAAACTATGCTAGCCGATGCTAAACTGCCAATTACCTTCTAGGCAGAAGCAGTCAACACATCGTGCCTTGTACAAAACAGAACCTTGATTGTAAAAGAAAGCAACAAGACTCCTTATGAACTTCTCTTCCACAGGAAACCATTCATTGGATTTTTTAAGTCATTTGGTAGTCCTATATCAATATTAAACACCCGAGACCATTTGGGAAAGTTTTCTCCAAAGTCTGATGAAGGATTCTTTGTAGGTTATTCCTTTGTCTAAAAGGCTTATAGAGTGTTTAATCCTAGATTAAACATTATTGATGAATCAACCAATGTTCATTTTAATGAGAATTATTTTCCCAAGTCAATAAATGGTCCTGACTAGGTTATTTGATATTAACTCATTTACAAGATCATTTGATCAATTCCACTTGTCTGCTGCAGGAAACCTACAATCAGTTGAATCTTCTCAGTAGAAAGAAGAAATGATTTCCTAATAATTCCTCCTACTTTTACTGAGCAACAGAATGAAGATGTCCCAATACAAGCTGATCCCATTAGAAAATCATCTCAAAATGAGAGTGTTTCAACTGAGGCTAGTCCCAGTATACTTCCATATCCTTCGGAAGAACCGTCGACTGAAGTCAGAAATCAAGATCCAACTGTACTACCAGTTGAAAATGAAAGAGCTTCAAATGATGAAAGTCATCAAAGTGCTGGTGATGCTGAAACAGGAATTGAAAAAGACTTTGATTACTTTCACAACTCTCCTACATCACAAGGTGAAGGTGCCTCTCACCAAGATGATCTGAATGTCCCCAATCTTGATGTATCCATTTATGGTGACTCAATTCCAACCACCATGATACACAAGGATCATCCAGTTGAAAGCATCATTGGTGAACTTAATGAACGGGTGACCAGAAACAAGTCAAGTATTGCAAACATCTGTTTGTTCTCTTACTTTCTGTATCAAACAATTTCTAAAAATATCAAAGAGGCTCTTCAACAAAATGGCTTGATTGAGGCAATGCAGGAAGAGTTGCTGCAATTCATGAAACAAGAAGTATGATAACTTGTAGATCTTCCTGAAGGATAAAACACTATCGGTACCAGGTGGTTATACAGAAACAAAACTGATGACCGGAGAATTGTCATAAAAAATAAAGCAAGATTGGTGGCTCAAGAGTATACACAAGAAGAAGGAATTGATTATGATGAAGTGTTTGCTTCTGTTTCCAGATTAGAAGCCATAAGACTCTTTCTTGCATACTCATCATCCATGAAATTCATTGTTTATCAAATGGATGTAAAGTGTGCTTTTCTGTACGGAAAGATTGCTGAAGAAGTCTATGTGAGTTAACCACCAGGCTTTGAAGACCTAGATTTCCCACACAAGATGTACAAGCTTGACAAAGCCTTATATGGTCTTCATCAAGCCCCATGGAAGTGGTAGGAGACTATCATCTTTTCTTCTTGAACACGGGTATGAAAGATGAAAGATTGATCAGACTCTCTTTAGAAAAAGAAAATGAAAAGACATGTTGTTGGTCCAGATTTATATGGATGATATCATTTTTGGCTCTACAAACAAGCTTCTCTGCAAAGATTTTGAAGACCTCATCCATTCTAAATTCCAAAGGAGTGCTATGGGGGAACTCACTTTCTTCTTAGGAGTGCAAGTCCAACAAACAGTAGACGGAATATTCATCAATCAATCAAAATATGTGGAAACAATGTTGAAGAAATTTCACTTTGCTGATTGTCAGTCCATAAGAACTCCTGTTGATACTAAAATGAAGATTGGTCCAGATCCAGAAGGCAAATTAGTGGATCAGATTCACTATTGATCTATGATAGGTTCACTTATGTATCTAACACCCAGTAGGCATGACATTATGTTTAGTGTTTGTGTGTGTGCCAGATATAAAGCTGATCCCAAGGAGTCTCATGTCAATGCTGTGAATAGGATATTTAGATATCTTCATGGTAAACCTGCTCTCGGATTATGGTATCCAAAGGAAGGAGACTTCAATCTCTATGCCTTCACTGATAGTGACTATAGGGGATGCAACTTCAATAGGTAATCCACTTTTGGCGGTTGTTAATTTCTTGGTCACAGACTGGTCTTCTAGCAGTGCAAGATGCAGACAAACGTGTCTGTTTCAACAGTAGAAGCTGAGTATATAACAGCATCAGCTTCTTGCTCTTAAGTTCTCTGGATTCAAAACCAGATGCTTGACCATGGTTTTACCTTCTTGCACACTCCAATTCATATTGACAACACAACAAAAATGTTTATGATAAATAATCATGTTCAGTACTCAAAAACAAAACATATTAAAATTAGATATCACTTTCTAAGAGATGGTGCTGAAAAAGGGTTAATCAAATTGATTCAAGTTCACACTGATAATCAATTGGCCGATATATTTACAAAGGCATTTGAACCTAGTCGGTTTGAATTCCTAGTTCAATCAATTGGCATGATTAACCTTGAATAAAAAAGAAAAACATCAAAAACAATTCAAAAGTTTTAAAAAATCACAAAAAGAAGTCGTTTTGTTAAAGAATATGATATATACTTCAAGTGGGAAATGATATAATTATAGTAGTTATATCATTCATTATGCTTATTTCAAAATTTCAAAAGACTGACATGACTTATCTGATATGCACGTAGGCTCAATTTGGAAAAGAAGATACATGTTGTGATGAACTAAATTCTTTGTTCAACTGTGAAGCACTCATCTCAGAGTACTGGTACATATTGGCTTATCCAAATGTATGTATGTGTAGTAACCTAAACACACCAGGTAATGATATCTTATGAATCTCTTTCACCTACATCAGTTTCTTCTCTGTTTTTCTAATCAAAGATATGAAGAAACAAGCACATAGTGCTGATGTCATGATCTAATAGATTCCCAATGTGGAACACATCCACCTTGGATGAATTAACAAAATATTACATTCCTTGAGAATGAACAAAAAGAATCCCATCATGGATCACCTTCCAAAGTGAAGTGAAAAAGAATCCTAATGTGGATCAAATCATTAAAAGGATCTAAGTAAAAGAATCCTAATGAGGATCAGTGAAAATGAGATCTCATACTATAAGTAACCTGGTTAAGTAAGTTGTGAAAAAGTTCTTCCATGCATTTCATGCGGGTGGTTGATCATGTCATGCTTTTGAGTGTGGGGTACATGTTGAATAATCAAATTAATCAAAAATATGATAAATATCACATGCATCACAATATTATCCAAGAATGAGTTTAAGAGGACAAACATACCTTCAATTAATAAGCTCATAACCATATCTATTTTACTAATAAAAGCTTGCACTTGTGTAATGTAAGATTGATATGATCCCAAGAAAGGGATACTTCCTCTTCATGTATAGATAAGAAAATAAAATTATTATAAAGATATTTCATCTTCAAAAGTTTTAAATCTTTAAAGTTTCTATCCTTTTATGGATATAAACTTTAGGGGAGTAATTTAAAATTTTGATCAGTATGTATAGGTATCTCCTTTCTTAACATTAACATTATAAAATCAAAAAGAAATTGACAGTGTTAGGGCAGAAGTTATACTATAGTAACTCAGTCTATGCAGATATCTGGAAGCATAAAAGTCCAAGATCGGTCAAACACTGGAAAACTTGTATCACATCTGATATACAAGTCAATCCAAGCAATTATTGACAATCTCAACAACAGTCAAAACTTCATAAGAATCAATTCTATAGCAAAGATAGTTCTTCATAATGGTTAATGAATCAGCAGAAAAATAGAAAAGATTATACTCTGCAAAAACATTAATTTTGATTTAAGTTCAAAAATTAATGTGGGGTACAATAGCTAATCTCACATGGAGCAAGCTCCTCAATGTTAGTGGGTATCTTGACCCTGATGTACCCAAAGCTGAAGGACTTAGAGGCATGATCAGATTCATTTCTACCACAAGAGTTTCTCATGCTATCACTATTAGACCTGTGATTTATGAAATCTTCATAAGGTTTTTCTGGAGCACAATAGAAGTTGCAGAAGTGAATGGTGTTAGAACCCTTACTGGAAGAATCACTGATGAGCATTCTCTCTCCATTACAGAACAAACTGTGAGATAGTGTCTATAGTTTGGTGATGATGCAAATGCACCCATGGAACTTGAAGATGATGATATCATGACCTTCTTTGCCAACATCGAGTATGAAGGAGGTTATGATAACAAATGGTCAAAGGATTGGTTAATTTACAATGAAGGTTCCTCATACACATATTCCAACATTGTTTATAAAAGAGGAAAACTGGATGGAATGATATACCAATGACTACTTCATTTGCTATCTGTGCACTATACACAAACAGGCCATTCAATATGTCAGCATAGGTGTTCAATGGCCTGGTATCCAACATTCAAGAAGGAAGGAGACACATGTTTCTGATGTATCCTAGATTTCTATAATGCCTGATCATCGAGGCATTTCCTTAGATTGTGCCTGAATGACCAGTGATGGACATTCCTCACTATAATGCAAAGTCCTACAAGTACATCAATAAAATAGATCCAAGGAATGTTTACAGTGGAACTTTCTTTCCTCTTTTGCCTTGGATGTTGCTACAGATCAACCAAGAAGAAGAAGAACAAGTTGCCCCTGATCAACACAATGTTGATGAGCATGCAGGCATAGCTGAAGAAAGACAAAGGCTAGTGTCACAACATGTGGATGTAGGTGGTGATCTTCACACTGGGCCTTATGTTCAAGAAGCTAAGATAGCATCACCCTTTATACCAACACCCATTCCATCACCTCACATATCACCAATTCCATCACCTCACATATCACCAATTCCATCACCTGACATATCACCCATTTTATCACCTCAAACATTTCCTATTATCTCACCACATATTTCACCTGTACCTTCATTCCCTACTGCTACAGAACCTGTTGAGTCTGGTGAATCGACCAGCTCTTCAGAGGATTCCAAATCAGCTTCTGATGAGGAGGAAAAACACATGAGAATGCCTATAAGACAAGCTACATCTGAGGCAGGTCCCTCTAAAAGTTTTGCTAAATCTGAGGTAAGAAGTCCTAATGAAAAGGATGAGATGATTTCTGAGCTTTTACAGAAGGTAGCTAGGATGGAAAAACTTCTGGATAGAAGATCTGGTATTATTAGAGACAGACTTCTGGAGTTGGATGAAAAAGAGAAAGAATTAAAAGATCTCAGGGAGAAATATGAGGAAGAAAAGAAAAAAAGACAAAGAGATCAAGGAATTAAAGGCTGCTCTACAACACTCAAGGGATGAAGTAAGTGGTCATGTAGACAGTTTGACTATCCAAACAATTGCAATAGAAGAACAATAGAGCCTGTTGGAAGCACAAACTGATATAATCATGGATCTGCAAAAACATATAGAACTCTGAACAAGAGAATTTCTGAGTTGGAGCTTCTGATCATGATTAAACAAGAAATAGAGAAAGAAAAGGATGATAAGGGTGATAAGGATAAAGTGGAGAAGAAAAGAGATAGTGATAAGGATGTGGGTGATGAAAGCTCTTCAGGAGAGAGTGATAATGACTTTCCTCGTACCAAAAAGATGAAAACCACTGAGATTGTGAAAGAAGCTAAATCTAGTGGAACAAAACAGGAAGATCAGAGTATGGCCATGGTGGTATACACAAGCAAACAATCTGAAGAATCCAAAGATGAAGAATCAAAATTCAGTGAAATGATCAAAGCTCTTGACATCTTCATAGTAGAGGAATTCATTATTGATGATGAATTCTGAGATTTCATTGGAGATCAAAGACAACCTGCTAAGCCTATTGTTGTGATCCCTCAATCTCCTGTACTTTTTCGAAAGGGAGTTGAGATTGCAAATTGTACCAGTGTCACTCTGACTGATGAACAAAAGGTGTTATCAGAAGAATTTATCAAGAACAACAAAAACAAGAAGAAACAACTTTAAAGAACAAAGAAAGAAAACAAGCTGAATCTGAAATCAAAGTTGGTAAAACTGAAATAACAGAAGCTGAAATAGCAAAATCCTCTTCTGGTCCTTCTCTGAAAACTTACTATAGAAAGAGAAAGTATTTGGCAGAAAATCAAAAAGAGAAAACCAATTAAGGAAGAAGAACTAGTGATTAAAAAGCAAAAGGATGATCCTTGAAGCCTAGCAGTTATTGCTGAATTTCTTGAAAAACATGAGAAGGCTGAGGAATAATTAAAGAAAAGGGTTGAGTTTGTAGACTTAAAAGAAGGGGAGATTGAAGGAGGCTATGTAGTTGATGAACCAATATCAAAAGAAAGTCCTGAGAAGGCTGCAACTCCAGTTTAAGAGATGGTTGATAAAGCTCAAACCGATGATTTGATGGTCAATCAATGTTTCTCATCAATCATGGTTATGATGCTGATGATGTATTTGGGATGACGTATGAGGGAATGGCTGAAGAAGAAGAAAAGCTAAACAAGCTGTTGGATCCCTCTTATGTGACTGAGTATGAAAAGACTTAAACAACCAAATCCCCTGTGATTCCCTCCATCTCCAAAACCAAACAGACTGAAGTTCCACAATCATTATATTCTGATCCCTACTCCATGACAAACAGGGAGATGAAGGATTATCTATCTGAGCAAGGCTACAATAAGAGAAAGTTGGGCAATATGAAAACTAACTCTCTAAGGCTACAATGTTGAAATTGATCAATGAAAAGAAGTAAAGATTAAGAAAGCTTGAAGAAGAGATAGTGAGTAAGAAACCAAGATCAAGGGTTTCTGCCCAAGACATCCAACTAACCCACAAAGATCATGACTCTCTGATACCTGTACTTCATAGGAACCCTGAGTGGTTTGTAGAGCCTTCACAATTAAAGCTTCAAGAAGGACTCACAACTGCAGAGATGATAAAAGGTGTATCTACTCCCAGAGCAAAGTTGATCATAAAATCATTGCCTCGAAGTATGATAGTGATTGGAACATGTTTATGATCAAGAGAATCTTAGGGCTAGTTTAGTTCTTCACATAGTACACTGCTCTGGTGAACTCCTTGTAGATACATGACTTGAAGGAACTAGCTAACTTGGAACTGATCAACCATAAAGCTATGTCCAGATGGTATGAGTTTGAAGACATTTTGAAGTGAAGATGTTTAAAATGACTGACAACTTTAAATCTCTAAAATCAATCTGTATGAGGAAAGATAGATCATTCATCAACCCTCTAGAAAAGAAGAAAAAGACAAAAGAGGCTAAGGAAGTGGTGTTCCCTGAGTTGAAGGTGAAGCCCACAGAGTCTCTAAAGAGAAAGATTGTAGCAGGCACTCACACTTCCAAACCAATCTCTAATGTCTTATATGATGAGAAGACTTATGAGTTAGTGATTGAAAGGAGGTAGGGAGGAAAAGAGGGTGTTGAAATTAGACTGTTCAGTGGATATGAGGTAAGGTTACTTGATGAATCCTACATTCATTACATCTACTCAAGGCATTTCAGAGAAATCAGCAACAAGCTTGGCTTATATGAACTTCTTCCTTAAGTGCATTAATATCCCGAAGATGGCCTATGGTAGAATAATAGCGAAAAGGAGCAAAGAAAGAAGAAGTAGACTCCCTTGCAGTTGGGTAACATTATGAAGTTGGAGGTAGATGTGGAAGGAGTTCTCTTGATTCATAAAGATGGGTTGTCCACTGTGTCCATATGGGAACCCATTTTTTTAAAGAAGCTGCCTATTGAAGCCATCGACACAATGAATCAGATGAACATTCATGTATAGAATAAAGACAAGATGGCTGAAGCTAATGATTTTTTTAACATGATCAAGGCTATTATGGATCCCTCTCTGGCAGAACTAGTGATTCCTCCTCCTGCTGTGAAGACCCAGTAGAATCTTCACAACCTCACCCATCATCAAACCCTTGAAGTACATAGGCTGTATAATCCTTAGACGGAGTATTGTTAGACTCTGAAAGGATTATACATGCCAATTCAAGTGGTGGTTGATGGTTGTTCTGCTGGAATTCTCCCCAAATCCAAGAAGATATACGGATGAAGAGTTTGCAACAAAGAAGAAGACAAGTATCGGCTATCCGCATTTGTTCATGCGGATGACCATGGAACAAATGCTGATAAGTGTTTGTTCTTCCGCATTAACAAATGCGGACAGCCGAACAAATGCTGCCAAGTATTTCTACATCCGCATTTACTAATGCGGATGTTCAGCAACAAATGCGCATAAGTGTTGTTCATCCGCATTTGTCAATGCTAATGACCAAACACCAATGCTGAAGAAGAAAAATAAATGTTGATGAACATCAACACATCCGCATTAGTTAATGCAGATGAACAGAAGAAAATGCTGATGAAGACTTTTAGACTTAGACTAGTTTCCTGATGTATAGTACATGGGTAGTTTAGTCATTTTGTAAAGTCATTTTGTCAGCCTATAAAGAGAATAGAAAACCCTACTTTTGGGTATCTTTTGACAACTAGAATATTAGAATCTTCGATAGTCATATGTTTCAGATGTGTCTTGTTACTGTTTCACGCTAAAACCCTAACATTCATTGTAACTTTACACCACTATTAATACAAAGCATTTATGAGTATTTCAAGCATTCAATTATCTGTGTTTATATCATTCCGCAATATAATCACTACTCAATCATCATATTCGGTCCTAGTTGATTCACATCAACTGAGAATCTCATTCTCAACACCCTGTCATGTAACACCCGGTTATTTTTAAAGTTAAGAAAGAAAGAATAAAAGTGAAAAAAAGAAAGGCTATAAAACCCAAGTTGAAGGGTTGAAAGTGTCAAAAGGATAAAATGTTTGAAAAGGTGGGTGTAAAAGGTGATGGCCGCCCATGATGTTACTTACACCCTTTTCATTCGGATTTTTAGAGAGAGAGAAAGCAGAGGTTTCGGGTTCTTAGAGAGAAGATCAAGAAGAAGGCTGAATTCAGGGTAAGAATTCTTGGTTTTAAGTTGTTCTTGGCCGGCCTGTGCTTTGGTTATGTGCTTATTTGTGTTTGTGTGTTCGGTTGTGTGTGTTTGGTGGGTTTCTAGGTGGTAGAACTCAATTTACATTCGGGTTTTGGAAGAAGTTCATCTGAAAGTTGTTAAAAGTGAGTTCTAGAACCCCCTTTTTACTTGTTTTAAATTGATTTAGGGCTGAAAATGCATGTATGTTCATTTTTATAAAAAGGGTTTACACCCGTATGTATGTGTATGAATGTGTTTGCGGGTGGGGTTTGATTTGGGTGTTAATATGGCTATGATTATGTTATGAATGTGTTTCTATGGTTTAGAATGCTAGTGTTAAGCTTAGAACATGTTGAAATGATGATTGGAATTGAATTAGAATGATTTTAGTGTGAGTTAGTTGCCCATGCACCTGGATTGGCCCATGCGCCTAACGGCCTAAAACTGCCCAAGTGTTCCCAGGCGCCCAAACCCCATGCGCCCAAATAGTATCTATGCGCCTAGGAATAGGCTGAAATTGACAAATTGTCCAGATGCCCAGAATTCCCATGCGCCTAGGCACTCATGCGACTGCATAGTGCCCATGTGCCTAGGATTGACCAGAATTGGCTAAGGGTTGCCCATGCGTCCCAATAGTGCCCATGCGCCTAAGATTGACCAGAATTGGCTAAGGGTTGCCCATGCGTCCCAATAGTGCCCATGCGCCTAAGACTTAGAATATTTTTCTGAATTTTGGGGAAAATGTAAAGTGTAGGCTTTAACTTGGGAGGTTCCCGGGGGGATATGTAAGTTGACTTTTTGAAGTCATAGATGATGTGATGGGTGATGTATGATGTGGCTTGAATGATGATGTGTGATTGATGCTTATGCATGATGATTATGCATGTTATGTATTATATGTTTTCTTATGTTCCCTGTTGCGTATGATGACATGACTTTACATGGTGTGATTATGATAATGAACGTAAAGTATTATCTTAACAAAGCGAAAGATTTAAGATATTGAAAGTGGAACATAATGAATGAAAGAATGAAAAGTCTTGCAAGCAAATGGTATTTAAGATAATGAAAGTGGAACATAATGAATGAACGAATGAAAAGCTTTGCAAGCAAGTGAAGGAGGTTCACAACTCATTGAGAGTTGTCAGCTCAACTGTGTGTTACAGCGTGCAATCTTGGCTAACCCTTAAGGGTTCACACACAGGGGAGTTAGTCTATGTGACTACTCCATACGTGCGATATGTGCGATATGTGCGAAACGGGGTCCTTGTCGCTTAACCCTAGATGATATAGCTTTGTGCTCAAGAGGGGGGTTAAGCATATGACAGGACCTAGATAGAAGTGAAAGATAATGAAAGTATGAAAAGTGCGATAAGTACGAAATATGCGAGACGTGCGATATGTACAAAACGAACGATGATGAAGATAATAATTATTACCTTGATGTACGTATGATGTGTGATCATGTGCGATAGTAAAGAAAATGTTTTAATGAATGAAAGGTAATATAATGTTTTATTAAATTAGAACTCACTCAACAACGCTGACTTTTCTGCATTTTCTAGTTAGCAGGTGATTGTTGCTGAGGATGGAACGAGGTGGCTACTTGGCTCATTTTGGATGGCATCCATTTTATGTTACGATAACGTTTTTGCAGTATAATGCGAACGAACGATATTTTGTAATGAAGGTTGTATTATTTAGCAAAAGTGTTTATTAAATGAAATGGTTGTTAAAAATGTTTCCGCTGCAATGTTTTATTGAAGTTAATGTAATTATATGTTTTATGTGCAATGATTGACCAGATGTGAGCATCCGGGGAATGGGGCGTTACATGTCATCATTCGTTGATAGGATATCCAGTCTGTCACTTTGAATGATATGCACCCTTTGTTGTGACCCTCTAAAGAGAGTTACTTGAGGGGACTTGTAGTCATAGTCCCATCTAACTATGGATTCTAGTTCAGGGCCTTCAACCATTTGTAAGAAGGCTTTTCCTTTGGTGGTTGATCCTTCCCCTTCTTCCTTCTTTCTCATCTTCATCCCTTCTTCAAACTTGACCCTTGCATTAAGTTTAGCCAGATGAAGGCTGCTTAGATGATTCCTGATTGAGCAGCTACCTCAGAGTTTGAGGGATTGGAGAATGGTTTCTCTGCAAACTCAAGAATGTCAAATCTGCTAAAGTGTAACAAAGAAGAGGCATTGAGCCTGTTGATTTCACCATTCTCTCTTTCCACAACAAAGTTGTGAGAAGAGTCTTCGAACTCCACTAGACTATTTTCTTTCTAAGAATGAGAGGTTGAGATGGTAGCTTGTCTCCCTTCTTAGTGTCCAGTAGAGTCACCAACTTTCTTCTCAACAACTTCTCTTCTTCCCCAAGAGAGTCGGAGTTGGTTGCCAAAAGTTTAAGATCTTGGTCCTGTGTTCCTCTAGGTATATCAAAGAATTGTTTTCTTTTGAGGGAACATGAGAAGCCATCAATGAAGGTTAGTTTGATGAACCCCTCCTCACAAGAGATATCGCTCAAGGTAGTGCAGTTGATGAGCTTCCTCTTGATCTCTTTGAATTCTTCTAAGGAAAGAGGTTTGTATGGTTGAGAGGATGACTTAAGTGGCTATTGGGTAGATGATGTTTGGGTTCTGGGGAATCTTTTGGGTTTGAGGATGGGTAGTAGTTGGGGTTGTTGTGATTGAGTGGATGAGGAAAAGGGTATGGTTGATGGTGTGGGTTCAGGAGTGTATGGCTTAGAGGTTGGCTCGATTTTGATGGGGAAATGGAAAGGGATTGGTTCAAGTTGAGGTTGTGGTTATGGTGTTGGCCTGGAGCTCATCCCCTGTACTCTTTTGTACATCTCTTTCCTTCTTCCTGAGCGAATGCCAGCTTTGATGTCACGGACATGTTGTTGCAGGGTCTTCTCAGACATGGGGCCAACTTGCCTGCCAGAGAAGCCATGTGCCCTTAGATAATCTTTCATCCAGGCTTTATTACCCATCTTTTTGACAGCCGCAAGTTTAGCTTCTTTTTTCATTCTTTTTCTTCTCTTTTAGCTTTTCCCTGGAAGCCTTCTTTCTCTCTTTCTCCATTTGATCTTGTTCTTTCTTGAAAAGCCACATGATTGTGTCATTGTTGCGAGGAGTTAGTTCCTCAAAACAGAATCTCCTCGAGCTTAGGAAAGCTATCATTTCACTCCTAAGCTGTTGGTCATCTTCTTCTTTCTTTCTCATCCTTTCCTCCTCTAAGTCCAACCTTGCTACTTCTTCTTGATCTTTCTGTAGCAGGTTGCCTTTTCCAACTCAACCAGCTCCTCAAGTGGTAACAGGAGCACATCTTCACTAGTAACTCCCATATTGAGAAGTCTGTCAACGATCTCCACCCTTCTTTGATTGTTGATAGCCTCCTGGTTGGCTAAAGCTACTTTTCTACTTGCAGCTAGTAGCTTCCTAGTGGGGAGTCTACCTCTTCTTAGCTTTTCCAACCTTTCTTCCTCTAGAAGTTCTTCCGCAGTCAACTTCTCCTTCCCTTTAATGTCTTTGGAAGTTTGAGACTTGGAACGTTCTTGTGTAGTGGTTTCAGGTTAGAGGGTGGTGGTTGGAGCATGAGGTGAGATGGAGTATGATGTAACAACCGCCATTTTCCGAAATAATACCCAAATCCGAATTTATTTTTTAGTTTTTTTATTTAAAATATGTAATAATTTTAATAGATCAAATACATTAAATGAACTTGTAATAACATATTGATTTATAAATATTTTTTTTCATAAAAATATAAAGACTTATTAATTATTTTACAAGATATAATAAATGGAAAGTTTTATTAAAATTAATAAAAATATAAAATGGATTTTAATAAACTTATAAAGTTTTACTAGTAATTATAAATTTTAATTATTGGAAAATGAATAATTCAATTATAAAGTTTACAAGTTTATAAAAGTTTAACAAATAAGTAATTTGATATATTATCTGAATTAGTTTTATAAGTCCAAGGGTTAAATTGTAATTTATGAAACTTAATAAAAAGGTTTTGTGCATAAATTAACAACAGTCTGAAACATGAGGGACCAAAGTGTAAACCAGTTTAAAAGATCCCAAACCACCGTCGACACCACCCCCCTCGGCTCCCTTTCTCCGGCGATGGTCAAAACCACCAAAATAGTCTATTTAAATGAAATTAAACCGAACATTAACTATGATGCATCAGTTTCGAACATGGCATCGGTTTTAATTCAATTAAATCGGTCGATTACGGTGATGCACCTGAAACCGAAACATCAATTCAAAACTTTAACCCGTTCATAGTGGAAACGATTAAATCATTGCTAATTAACATAGGGCTAATGCACGTATTGGTCCTCAAAGCTTTCAGTAACATCAATTTCTATCCAAACTTCCTCGCACACTGCTCTCGATCATCATCTTTTCGTCGAACCTGCAACTTAATCGAGAACCATGTTCGAAGCTCTGTTACACAAAATTGTTTGAGGGCTTTGAATCCTAAACACAATTTGAAGCTTCATAAGAAAGGAATTTGATTAACAACGACGTTTGCACCTTGAATCAACATTCACAATCGTCGCAACTGTTTTTAGCATCACCTCCGTCAATCCAAACTCAAACACGTAAGTTTCATACATGTTTATACTCGATTTCACTTGGGGATTAAAAGCCCTAAGTTAGATTTCGTTATTAGCCTCGAATTAATGATCAATTTGATTCGATTGAATCTAGAGTTCATATGGAATTTGGGGTTTCTAAAACAAGGTTTTTAAAATAGTATTTCGGAATTGTAACAGTTAGCAGGCCTTAGCCTACTGGATAGCTCCATCAGTATTTGCAGCAGGGGTCCCAGGTTCGACCCCGGGCACCCCCAAATCTTTTTTTTTAAATTTTTTATTTTATTGAATTAATTCACAAAATTACTATTATTCTATTAAACTAAAATAAAATTTATGTTGAGACTTAAATTTAATTTAGAAATTATTAATTTAATTTCTAAAGAATTTTGGTAATATAATCTACTATTTTAAAACAAATAGCTTAACAAAAACTTTGTTAATTTTTTTGTTAAAATGTTATGAAAATATATAATTTATAAGTTTAAATATTTATAAAAATTATTTTTAAAATCTTTATTTAATTTCTAAGACATCTAAATCATATTTTAGTTTAGCTATTATCTTTGAAAGGTTTTGATATTATGAAACCTTTATAATAACTACTCAAACATTTAAAAACATTATAAATCAAACTTAAATACTTTTAAGTTACTTTGCAAGTCAATTAAATAATTGATTATAATATTAATTATTTTGATCAAGTTTTAAATAATTAATTTTTAGATTGATTACTTATTTTACACTCAACCATTACCTATTCCATTATTATTAACATTTCGGTGATATTATTATTAAATTTAACTAATGATTTATTATCATTTTAAATCATAATTATTAATCAACTTATTCTATATTTATGTAATCAAAAGATAGTTGGTTATATTATTTTATTTAAACCTAACTATCAAAATCTCAAATTCCAATTGAAACCCTACTTCACGTTTCATTGTTAATCTTATTATAGAACTTAATCTTGGAATCTATACGTTTAGCCAACTAGTAAAAGAAATCGTTGGAACCTCGTCTAAATTTTTATCATCACCTTATATATATCAGGTGAGTTCTCCATGCCCCTTTTTACTTTATTTCATACTTTTTGGGGTGAAACATGTTAACCTTATAAACTTAGACTTGTAAACATCTTGATACTTGTAAATGCACATGCAATTCATCTTTACTTTTTGTCATGGTTATTTGTGTTATTGTAAGTCTTATATGAGATACATATTTTGTTTACAATCATTAACTGTTGCTAGCCTGGCAACGTCTTAGATCTTTGGGCCTGACAAGCCTATTTGGTGCTAAAGCTGATGTATTGCTGGCTCCTGATGACGTATGCTTGTTCATCATGGGAACCAAATACACTTAGCCAATCTTATATACTTGTAATCAAGTCGAGGTTTGGTTTTAATTGTATGTGTTCTATAAGCTTGCTAACTCTTAACCATTGACATGAATTGCTACTTGTAACCCTTTTTACACACACACACATACATATATATATATATATATATATATATATAGAGAGAGATATAGAGATATATAGATATAGATAGAGAGATGGAGGGAGAGAGAGAGAGATAGAGAGAGGTAGAAGAGATATATATATGATGTAGATTAGAGAGAGAGAGGTATGGATAGAGAGAGAGAGATCTATAGATATAGAGATAGATAGAGAGAGAGATAGAGAGAGATAGAGAGAGAGAGATAGATAGATATCTCTATAGATAGAGATCTAGAGATATAGAGATAGAGATATATAGCTATAGAGAGAGAGAGATATAGATAGAGAGAGATAGAGAGATATATATATATATATATATAGTATATCTATATCTATATATATATATATATATATATATCTATATATATATATATATATATATATATATATATATATAGATCTATATATATATCTATATATACTATATATATATATATATATATATATATATATATGCGTGTGTTTAAACCATAGGAACTCACCAACTTTATAGTTGACCCATTATTTTTAACATGTTTCATGTTTGATGCTTGAAGATCTTTTTGTGCTCATATAGGACTTGGACCTAGTTAAAATTGAAAGTCTTATGTTATTGGTTGTATCTTGATTGTTTTGTAATTACTTATTGGTCTTGTAATGTTTAATGAATAATGACATTTAATATTATTTTAACTTAATTAGTTCCATGTGCTATGAGCAATCGTCTCCCATTCGTCCGCCTTGATGATTCGCCGTCGGTCGGGGTGTGACAGATTGGTATCAGAGCCATGGTTATAGGGACTTAGGTTATTAGAAATGGAATGACCTAGACTATAACTAAGTACCCTTACACATGAGTCCTCTCATGTAATTTATATGCTTAGATAGGATTTTATGTGCCTTATGTGTTTATAATTGATTATGTGATTATATGTCTTATGTGCTTATCCTTATACTTTGATCTTATCAATGCACGCACAAACTGTAAGGATTCCTTAAGTCTGATGAAACCCAAAACATCCAAAGTGTCTCTGCAACATGCACTAAGTACTGAAGTATAGAATGCTTCGGAAGTTTTACACAATGCATTAGAAAATACTCTAAGTGTAAAATCATCCGAAGCCAAGACCAATATCTTTCGAATCCAAACATGAAGTCTTCCGAAGCCTCAGAGACAAAGTCTTCCGAAGCTTCAACCTATGAAGACAGATTTCTTCCGAAGACTTTTAGTACACATGCTTTATCTGATGTACTGTTCCATAAAGCACCTTTCCGCTGCATCTCTGTAAAGTCACCAACTTACATGAGTTGGTGAAAAGTTCCATGCTTTTGGTAACTGTACATTGAGGTTTTGAGTCTGTAACTTTCTACTTTATGTACTTTATCCTTTTTGTAATGTATAAGGCCCCACATGTCATAGTCACAAGTCAAAAGGCAGATATGCCTTTTGATCCTACCATTGATTTTGTTAGTGTCTAGTCAATTGTATCCAGCTGGCTTTCATAGTATAGCCGGCTGTAGGTTGTAGTATAAGTATTTCAAGTTCTTGTATCTTTCTTTATGCTTTGTAACACTTGTAAAAGAACTTGAGAAAGCAATATACTGCCTCCTTGAAACCCAACTCTCTTGTTCTGTCTCTTTACTTTACTTGTGTTCTTTGTATCACCTTGGTTAATCCAGTTCACTGTTTGATTAAAGTTTAGTTGTTCTCCTCATTGTGTTGTTGTGTTGTAATTGTGTTAAAGCCCTTAAACGGTCCTGCACAAACCTTAAATCATATTCTAAGGCATTATGTGCCTAAATCAAATGGTTTTCAAAATGTACTTTGAATCGTTATTCGTGGTTTTCAAGTCTCGTCAAAGTTTGTCTCCTACAACTTGAAAACATGTAATGCTGGAAGAGTGTGATGCCTCTATCTCGAGGTGGTTCTGTCTAGGCAAGGTATTCATATAAATCCAAACCAACTGATGGATCCGTTTACCTTACATGGGAATCCTTGGGGTGAGTGTCTGCTTATAGGTACGCATGTCTTCATTAAGGTTGTAGTTGACATAATACTTTGATAAGTCAATGTAATGTTTTGGTTTGTAAGCCAAACGTTACACTCAAAACATCTTGTCATTTTGAATTGTTTCATCATTGACTTTGTTCCCCTGAAACTTAAAACTCATTATCCCATTTTTCTTAATGACTCTTAAAAATCTTTATAAACGTCTTCCCCTCAAAACCACACTCGTCCTGAAAACCTATTACAATGATGCTCTCATTCTAAATTGAATCTTTAATGTTAACAAACACGATTCTCGTATCAACTTTAAGCTAATAAAACTTTGAAACCTCAAAGACATAAGTAAACAAGAATCGATCAACTAAAAACCCCGTTAAAGTTATTTGCTTGAGAAGCTCTTATGAATTCCATATCCCATCCAACAGCATCGTGAACTTATCTCCAAGCCTCGTATCACACTAATACTTAGTGCATCCCTCATGAAAAAAACCTTCCTAATCGTCTTGAATCGTCTGAAATACAAAAGCGTATCAATTAAAATCCTAATTTAATCTTGTACCCCTTTGCCAATAAGCTCAAAAAATCATAAATTACGAAATTTAACAAACTTAATCATAGTAAAACATCATAACTAAACTTATTCAAACGTTCCAAGTGTCGCTTGCGAATGTGACATGAAATCCAAGTCTCCTCATATCCTTGAAATTAGTCTCCTCGTGATTAAATTTCGGGACAAAATTTTTTAAA